>CM034309.1:3086712-3155539 GCA_019925795.1 Dendrobium chrysotoxum | reverse complement strand
AGATGATCAAGTCTTTTTCTTCAGATCGTCCAGTATTTTCTCCTGGATGACACGAATAATCCTCAGGATAATTTTTCGAGTTGAACTAATCATCTTGGACGATCGCAGGATCATCCCGGACGATCTGAACAAAATGTGTCTTCTAATCAGCCAGAGAAGCCAGATCGTCCAGGCCAATTGGTTAAGATTTACACTGATCTTATAGGACGATCCTTCGATCATCCTAGACGATCTTTGATTGTAAGTTGAATTTAGGGTAATTTTTGTGCCTTTCTATTTAAACCTTTTAGCTTGTTTTTGAAAAAACTTTTTGCTAAAGTCATTTCTTGAGAGAGCTTTGAGATGGAGAGGGAGAGCTTGGGAGAGAAAGAGAGAATCTATGAGGGGGAGTTTGTGAGGTGTTCACAAAGGTTACTCCAAGCAAGATTCAAGTCGTCTTCTCCAGTCGTCATCTCTTATCCCGTGGTGTCTCTATGGGAAGGATCGTCAGCAAGAAGTCAAGGTTCTCTACCTACTTTAGGAGAAAGCAAAAGGAGGTAGGGTTCTCTACCTGCTTCAAGAGAAAGCAAAAGGAGTCTAGATTCTCTGCCTACTTAGGAGGAAGTGAAAGGAGTCTGGGTTCTCTGCCTGCTTCAGGAAGAAGCAAAAGGAGTCTGGGTTCTCTGCCTCACCGGGTTGGTGAAAAGGAGTTATATAAAGTCTTCTCTGCCTTGCTGTGGGAGAAAAATGAGAGTCACTTATTGAGTAGTGCAATACCTGGAGGTGAGGCTTCGAGGAGTGGATGTAGGTCAAGTTGATCGAACCACTATAAAATCTGGTGTGTTCTTTCTGATTATTTTTTGCACTTTATTTTCTGTTGTTATCTGCTTGGGTGAAATCTGTGATTGATCTTGTTATTATTATTTTTATTTATTTTCACTGTAAATTATAAAAGTTCTTTCTTGTGATTAAAGAAGTTTTTAAAACTACCAATTCACCCCTCTCTTGGTTAGCCTCGGGCTAGTTCATAAGGCTTAACATCCCTATCGAATTATCAAGTGGTATCAGAGAGGGATTTAAAAATTAAGTTTAAAAACTTTTAAATTTTGATCCATGGCTAACTTTGGTAATCGTAATATTGCTGAGGTTATTCAATTACACGACCACCGTTCTTTGATAACATACCTTTGATTTTTGGAAAACTTGCATGTCCACTTTTCTTTAATCTATACATTATCACATATGGATACTTGTTAAAGATGGCTATGAAGCACCTTTAGACTTGTTAATAATGTTAAAACTGAACTGCCTTTTACTGAATGGACATTTGATGATCGTAATTTAGCACAACTGAATGTAAAATGCTTGAACTATTTTTTTCTGTGCTTTAAAATCTGAAGATTACATACGTGTCTCTACTTACACTACTGGTAAAGAAATCTGGGATAGACTATGCATTACTTATGAAGGTACATCTGAAGTTAAACAATCTAGATTGAACATCTTACTTCACGACTATGAACTCTTTCACATGAAACCTAGTGAATCAATTTCTGAAATGTATATTAGGTTTACTCAAATTGTCACCTCTCTACATGCTTTAGGAAGAAAACTCACCAACTATAAAAAAATAAATAAAATTCTGAGATATTTGCCTTCTTCTTATGATGTCAAGATAACTGTAATTACTGAATCCAAAGATTTAAATACTTATTCTGTTGATAACTTACTTGGGTCACTCATTGCTTACGAGCAAGGAGTGAACCAATGAAAAATTGATGCATGTGGAAGAAGAAAGAGAAGACTGTAGCCCTAAAGGCTAATAATTTTGATTCTAGCTCTTTAGGATCTGATGATGATGACGTTACCTTAATCACTAGGCGATTCAAAAGGTTTCGGAGGAAGAAACACAAAAACTATCAGAAGTAGAACAAGGTAAGAATAATAAAAATTTTAAAGGTCCTTCTGATATAGTTTATTTTGAATGCAGGAAGCCAGGGCATATAAAAGATGATTGTCCTACACTTAAGGCTCACCCAAGTAAGGAGAAGGGTGAGGAGAAACCCAAGTTCAGGAAGAATAAGAAAGGATTCAAAAGGCTTTATGAGTGGATTTTGCATCTAACTCCTCTGAGACCGAAGCTGAAGAGGAAGATAAAAACTTATATTTGATGGCTAGTGAGCATCTTGGTTAGTCCGACTAAGAAGATGTATGTGAACTGACCTACGATCAATTGCTTGATGTTTCTGAAAAAATCCATTCATCATATAAGAAGCTTAAGAAAACTCATGCTAGCCTAAAATTGGAATTTCTGAATTTACAAAAAGAGCATAAAATTTTAATTAAAGATCATTCTACACTTGATAGTAATCACATGTCATTATTTGATGAATTTGATGAGTTGAATAAAAAGTATTTTGATTTGATTATTGAGCATGATTCATTAAAAGCATTGCATGTTGAATTAGAAGCTAAATTTAAGAAATTGGAATCATATGCATCTGATTTAGATAGTGATGAGTATTATTTGAAATTTAAAATTACAAGTCTCAAGAAAAAAAAATGAATTTCAAAGTGTGAAAATTAGTGCATATGAGAATAATGAAACACCTCCTACTTTTGCTCAATTTTATGCACCTCCATCTTTTGAAGAATCTCATTCAAAATCATCAAAGCATATTACATTCAAACCTATGAAGAGCCACTATCACCCACGTAGATTAGTTAACCCTTTTTCTGGCATCAGATATTTTTATTGTGGCATGTTAGGACATATCTCTCACACCTGCACTGTTCACCGTAGTATACATTAGGTGTGGAGGCCCAAATTACATGCTTCACAGCACAGCACACATGTATTATATTCTTTTTTTCATAAGAAGGAACCCAAACTTATTTGTATTCTTAAATCTGATGTTTGATGATTTTATAGGAGTGCTCTCACAAAAGGCCTCATGAGAGTATGTGGTACCTGGATAGTGGATGTTCAAGACATATGACTGGAGATGCAAATCAATTCATTTCGCTTGAGGCCAGGGTGGGAGGCATACACTTGGAGACAACACCACCAGAAGGGTGGTAGGAGCAGGTATAATTGGTGATTCAAAAAATTTTATTATTGATAATGTTTTACTTGTAGATGGATTGAAACACAACTTGCTCAGCATCAGTCAACTCTATGATAAAGGATACAACATAAAGTTCCTGCCAACTTGCTGTATTATAAGCTTAAATGATAAAATTATTTTACAGGAAAAAAGGATCAATAATATCTACATGTTGGATGTAAGCTGCTTTAAAGCTGATGTTTTAATTTGCTTAAAAACTGCTGTGATAAGTCTTAGCTGTGGCATAAGAGGATATGTCATGCCAGTATGAAAATCCTTGGAAGAGTCATCCAAAAAGACTTAGTTAGAGGTGTCCCAAAGCTTAAGTTCACTAAGGACCACCTATATGATGCCTGCCAACTAGGGAAGCAAGTCTAATCATCTTTCCACTCCATTAAGGATATCAGCACCTCTAGACCTTTAGAAGTCCTTCACATGGATCTCTGTGGACTCATTATCACTGCTAGCTTAGGGGAAAAAGTCTATGGATTTGTGATTGTTGATGACTACTCGAGGTTTACTTGGATTAGATTTCTGTCACATAAGTTTGAGTCATTTGATGAATTTAAATCCTTCTCCACTTGGATTCAAAAGAAGTTAGGTTGTGAGATCTTGACCATCAATAGTGATCATGGGGGGGAGTTTGAAAATGAGAAATTTGAAACCTTCTTTGAGGAGTAAGGGATTAGCCATAACTTTTCAGCTTATAGGACCCCTCAGTAGAACGAGGTAGCTGAAAGGAAGAACAGGACCTTAGTAGAAGCCGCTAGAGCCATGCTTGCTGAGTATTCACTTCCAAAATACTTTTGGGCTGAATCGGTGAATACTGCCTGTTATGTGCTGAATAGGGTGAATGTTAGATCCAATCTGAATAAGACACCTTATGAGATTACTAAGAGTAGAACTCCAAACCTGTCCCACCTCCATGTCTTTGGCTGTAAGGTTTTCATTCTAAATAATGGGAAATCATCCTTAGGAAAATTTGGCCCCAAATTTGATGAAGGAGTGTTCTTAGGCTATTCTAGTGTGAGAAAATCTTTTAGGGTGTTTAATAAGAGGACTTTGATGGTGGAGGAGACTACTCATGTGATGTTTGATGAATCTGATCCCAAGGAGACTAGAGTTGAGGAAGAAGAAGATGTAGGAGAGATTACCCAAGGAGTTAAAAATATAAATCTGGAGGAAAGGGTAGAACCTCAAAATACTTTGCCTAGAGAATGGAGATATTCTTCAAGTCATCCTAAAGAATTGATCTTAGGAGACCCTTATGAAGGTGTTAGAACTAGGCATTGTCTTAAGAAAGAAGTAAACCACTCTGCCTTCATTTCAATGACTGAACCCACCAACCTGAATTAAGCCTTATCTGATGAGTTATTGATCTTAGCCATGCAGGAAGAGTTGAATCAATTTGTAAGGAATAATATTTGAGAGTTAGTAGGAAGACCAAAGAATCAAAATGTAGTGGGGACCAAATGGGTCTTTAAGAATAAGATGAATGATTCTGGTGTGGTGGTTAGGAATAAGGCAAGATTGGTGGCTAAGGGGTACAACAAAATAGAAGGGATTGATTTTGAAGAGACCTTTGCCCCTGTAGCTAGATTGGAAGCCATTAGAGTGCTACTAGCCTTTGCTTGCTATAAGGGATTTAAGCTTTTCCAAATGGATGTCAAAAGTTGCTTTATGAATGGGGTAATAAAAGTGGATGTCTTTGTAGAGTAGCCCCCAAGTTTTGAGAGTTTCTAATATCCAAATCATTTCTATAAATTAAAAATACCTTATATGGATTAAAAAAGGCACCCAGAGCTTGGTATGAGAGGCTTAACACATTCCTATTAGAAAGAGAGTTTGTTAAGGGGAGCGTAGACACCACTCTTTTTCTGAAGAAAGTAGGAGATGATTTACTCATTGTCCAGATCTATGTTGATGATATACCTTTTGGATCTTTTGATAAAAACTTATGTGATAATTTTTCTAAAATAATGAGTAAGGAGTTTGAGATGAGTATGATGGGAGAATTATCCTACTTTTTGGGGTTTAGCATAAGACAGATGGATGATGGAATCTTTCTGAATCAATCAAAATACACTAAGGACATTCTGAAGAAATATGAAATAGATAAAGCCAAGCCAATCAACACTCCCATGAGTTCATCTATTTAGTTAGATAAGGATTCAAATAGAAAATCTATTAATCAGAAGAAGTATAGAGAAATTATATGATCACTACTTTACCTAACTGCTAGCCGACTTGATACCATGTTTAGTGTTTATCTTTGTGCTAGGTTTCAAGCTGATCCTAAAGAGTCCCACCTGACTGATGTTAAGAGAATTCTTAGATATCTCTTAGGGAACCCAAACTTAGCAATCTGATATTCTAGGCACAACACTTCTTTTGAGATTATTGGATATTCTAATTCGGATTCTAATTCTGATTTTGCAGGATGTAGGGTGGATAGAAAAAGCACTTCTGGAACTTACCAATTCATAGGACAGTCTTTAGTCTCCTGGTCCAGTAGAAAATAAAACTCTGTTGCACTTTCCATTACATAAGCTAAGTATATTACCTTAGGTAGTTGTGTGGCCCAAGTCCTTTGGTTGAAGCAATAAATTCTAGATTTAGGATTACCTATTGGCACAATTTCAGTTCTATGTAATAACACCAGTACCATCTGTATTTCTAAGAATCATATCTAATATTCATGAACCAAACACATTGACATAAGGCATCACTTTATTAGGGATCATGTTACAAAAGGGAACATTAAGTTACATCATGTAGCAACTGAAAACCAACTGGCTAACATTTTTACTAAACTACTGGCTTTTGACTCGTTCAGCATTTTAAGGACCAGATTGAGTGTGATTGTTATAAATGCATGAATCTAATGATTGCTAATTTTTAAATTTTCTGGTTTTGATTTTTCATTTAGTTTTTGTTTGATTTGATTATCTGTTTCCTGTTATTTTTTATTCTCTACTGATTTTCCTTTTATTGTTGTTGCTTTCCTGATTTGAGAATTTATTTTGATGTGATTTCCTACTTTTTTTATTTACTACTTTTTTTAAATCAGATCACTGCTCACTACTACTAATAAACGGGATTTTTAACTGAGAGTTTTGCCTTATTTTTATTTGGAAGCTGGTAAGCAGTGATTGACTCCTCTGAATCTGTTAAAGGGAAGAAACGTTGATGATTATTTCTCTTCCTCTAACTCCTTTAATGCTGTATTGTTTATTTTGGATAAAAATCTTTTTCAAAATTAAAAAGTTAGTTTTTAAAATAGAGATCTATTTTATCTTCCTATAATAATCTACCTCATATAAATAGTATTTTCAAAGTTTTGGATCATTGTTATATTTTTTTTATTCAAGTGATTGCACTTATCATATGATGTATGATTTTTATTATATGAATTACTCCTCCTTATTGTAGAGAGTGAGTTTTGACCTCTCTTATATCTAGAAGGTAATCTCACAACTGAGATTCTTTAACAATTATGAAAGGAAGCGAGCTTGTAAAAGATGCACAAAGAGCGCCAAAATAAAAAAAAGCGGGAGGCACAAAATAAGCACAAAATAAGCTCAAATCTGAAAAGATGCGCAATGTCACCAAATTAGAAAGATACATAAAGTGTATCAAAAATTAAAAGATGCGCAAAGTATGCTAAATAAATTGAAAAAGAGGCACAAAATGAGCCCACAAAGAAACAAGCTTTCTTCCCTTTCAGATCTTTAAATTTCTTAGAAAAATCCATACGCCACTTAATATTTTCAATAGCTTGAGATAAAAAATCATGATTTCTGATTCCTTACTTTGTAATGTTATTCTATCAGATATTTTTTTGGAGCGAGGCTTGAAAGGATCTTTTTTCAAATCTAATTTCTTTTCTTCTGTATTAGACTTTTGTTTGAAAAGAATTTGAACCTGTAAGGTGTCCGAGGTAGGAGTTACGTAAGTTAATTTTTTGATTTTTTCTGGATTTCAGTGTGGTCGATTTTCTTCTTCTTGGCTCTTGAATTAAAAATTAAGGAAAATTCTATTTCACTAGAGCTAATCGATTAAAAAAAATTATTATTTTTACTGTTATTTTTTTGTTCCTATTTTTTCTTTGATATGAGTTGATTTTAATTTTTTATTTTTTTATATTTTTGGGATCTTTGATCTTTCCTCTTTATCCCTCATCTTTCTCACTTTTTTCTTCACATCAACCTGGATGACCCCACATCATTCTAGACGATCAAACATCATCCTGGATGATCCATTCAAATCATCCCCACCATGATCCAACGGCTGGTATACACCAATTATTGGTGATCATCTTAGATAATCCACCTCATCGTCCTAGACGATCCACGTGGCAAAAGTTGGACGATTTTCATTCGGCCCGTTAGATTCATTTATTGCCTATCGTCCTAGATGATCCACCTAATCATCCTGGATGATCCACCTAATTGTCCTGGATGATACCTTTAGTCAAATATCATTCAGCCTATCAGCTCGGGAAGATCGTTTGTGTCTAATCATCCTGGATGATCCAACCACCTCTTTGACCAATCGTCCTGGACGTCATTATTGCTCCTATCATCCTGGACGATCCTGCGATCCTCCTGGATGATAGGTCCGTTTTCTATTTAAACAGCCATTCTCAACAGATTTTTCACCATACCTCTCTTCTACGCAAATTCAAGCATTTTTTTATGGCTGGTGGTAAAAGATCTAGGCAAAGGAAAGCTAGTTCCTAAAGGGGAAATGTTTATCCCCGCTTCCCTGATGCAGCCGATCAAGCTGCATTTCAAAGATATCTTGATGTTGGGATCCCTATCTCTAAAACTATGAACCCACGGACCCTAACCTATTTGGTACTTGATCTGTTCACTCACAATCCCTCACCTTCATTCTCATGCTGGCTTTTTCTTTCAGCACTAAACTTCTTAGAGTTTTCTTTGCGAATCTTCGCATTACCGCTGATTACTCCACCCTTCAGTCCTTTGTTAATCAACGACTTATAGAATTAACCCTCCAGGACTTTCATAACATTCTTCAACTATCCACTTCTGACGATAAGTTTCATATTTTAGCATCTGACCCTGACTTTAGTTGGAGTGTCCCCAACCACTTCCTTAGAAACACAAATACCCAATACCACGACCAGGCCTGTTCCTCCCTAGTCAAGGATGCTAGGACAATCCAACATGTCCTTCGCTCCTCCATCATTCCTAAGGCTGGGGACCGCATCCACATCACTCCTTTGCTCTCTATAACTACCTACTACATCATGGCCCATCGTGACTTTAATGCAACTAATTTACTTTTTTGCTACATTGAATAACTGACTACCATTAGGGATCCGAGCCACAAGAGACGCCCCAATCTAGCTTTAAGACATCTCATCCACTATGCCCTTGAAATAAAATACAAATTTTAATATTCAGATCCAGGCAGAATCCCACCTATCTTCTTCTCCAATAGCTCTTTTCATACTCTCCACAGTACTAGACTTCATCTGAAGCCCATAGCGAATGTTGAGGGAGAAGAGGGGGAGGCTGCTCCTGAGCTAGCTGCACCTGCTCCTCTCCGTATAGCATCACCCTTAGATCACTTGGTGCAGTGGTTTGACCAGTGGGAGGCTCACTTTGACTCCTACTTGGCAGCACAAGAGGAGCATCATGCAACTGATGTTGCTCGCTTCAATTCATTTGTGACTCACCAAAGACAGCAGCATGACCAGGATATGGCCTAGTTTGGTGAGCAGTTCGCCACCATTCACAGCTACTTTCATCCACCATCACCTCCTCCATCTGATCATGATCCGCCTCTCTATTAGTTTTTTGTATTGTGATGTTTCTAGTTTGCTTTATTTTTCTTTTTCTTCCTCCTTTTTGTGATGTCAAAAGGGGGAGTTATTTTTTTGTGTTACTAGTAGTTTCTTTTGTTTTTTATGTTGTACTTATTTCTTTTGTTGTATTTAGTGTCATTATTTGTAATGATTAGTAAAATTTTTAATGATAAATCTTCTCTCATATGTGCATTGATTATTCCTATCTACTTTATTTGAAACTACTGAATAAATGTTTGCCGTCATCAAGAAGGCAGAGATTGTTATAAATGTGGATTTAAGGATTATAATTTTGGTGATAATAAATATTTTGATGTTCAATTTTGATTGGCTAACATCTCATGTACAAAATATCAAATGCAATTCAAGCCAACTAAAGATCAGGTCCACATGTGTTTAATTGTAATTTTTCTCTTTCTTGAGTCAAATGTAATGTAATTGATCCCCTAACTAAGTAACCTTGCACATACACACTCAGGGGGAGAGTTTTAGTGAGTTAGAGTTTCTGTTTCAAATTTTGTTCAAATCATCCTGGATGATATTCATATCATCCTGGATGATATTCATATCATCCTGGATGATCTTGTATAAATAGAAAACCTAATTAGGGCGACCATGTTAAGTCAGTTTAATTAAGCAGATCATCCTAGATGATAGATCCATCATACAGGACGATATGCTTAAATCAGAAATTCTCAGCCGCAAGACTGAGTTAGGCAACTTTTTATTTTTAGAATTTTGGTATGATTGTCCCGGATGATTCTTTACAATCATGCCTAAATTAGTCTGGTGATTAAGGAAAGTAATTAATATTTGATTGATACGATTATATCTTCATGGATGATCGAAATATTATCCTGGATGATATATGAAAAATCCTCATCATCCAAATGACTTCACCTGGATGACCCGTGCAATGTGCTGGATGATATAAGCCTATTTATATTAATCATCCAGGATGATAGAAATATCATCCCAGACGATAAAGTCATTTTCAATCGTACAGTATGTTTGTGCAAGACGATCCGAATAATGTGCAGGATGATTTTTGTCATTTTTAAACTAATCGTATGGGACGATAGACATATCGTCCTGGACGATCAAGTCTTTTTCTTCAGATCATCTAGCATTTTCTTATGGATGACCCGAATAATCCTCAAGATGATTTTTTCGAGTTAAACTAATCATCCTGGATGATCGCTGGATCATCCCAGATAATCTGAATAAAATAAATCTTCTAACTGTCTAGAGAAGCCAGATCTTCCAGGCCAATTGGTGAAGATTTACACTTAACGTATACGACGATCCTTCGATCGTCCTGGATAATCTTTGACGGTAAGTTGAATTTTAGGGAAATTTTTGTGCCTTTCTATTTAAACCTTTTAGTTTGTTATTGGAAAAACTTTTTGACAAAGTCCTTTCCTGAGAGAGCTTTGAGAGGGAGAGGGAGAGCTTGGGAGAGAGAGAGAGAGAGAATCTTATGAGGGGGAGTTTGTAAGGTGTTCACAAAGGTTACTCCAAGTAAGGATTCGTGTCGTCTTCTTCGGTCGTCGTCTCTTGTCCCGTGGTGTCCTTATGGGAAGGATTGTCAGCAAGAAGTCAATGTTCTCTGCCTACTTCAGGAGGAAGCAAAAGAAGGTAAGGTTCTCTGCCTGCTTTAGGAGGAAGCGAAAGGAGTCTGGGTTCTCTGCCTGCTTCAGGAGGAAGCAAAAGGAGTCTGGGTTCTCTGCCTCACCGGGTTGGTGAAAAGGAGTTGTGTAAAGGCTTCTCTGCCTTACTGTGGGAGCAAAATGAGAGTAACTAATTTGAGTAGTGCAATACCTGGAGGCGAGGCTCCGGGGAGTGGATGTAGGTCAAGTTGACTGAACCACTATAAAATCTGGTGTGTTCTTTCTGATTATTTTTCACAGTTTATTTTTCTGTTGTTATCTGCTTGGGTGAAATCTGTGATTGATCTTATTATTCTTATTATTTTTATTCGTTTTCGCTGCAAATTATAAAAAGATCTTTCTTATGGTTAAAGAAGTTTTTAAAACTACCAATTCACCCCCCCCCCTCTTGGTTAGCCTCGTGCTAGTTCATAATGGCTTAACATCCCTATAGAACTATCATTGGAAACTCATAAAACATTTTCATCATCATTTTCATATTGATTTGAATTCCCTTGAACCTTTAGTGGACCATGGTTGACCATAGTTGATAAAGAAACCCATAAACCCTAAAAACCCTAAAATTGACCGTTTAAATAAACCCTTCTTGGCTCAATTATGCCTTGACCCAAGACTACTTCCAATAAAATTTAAATAATATTTGGTGTGGATTGAATCTAAACCCACACCTTGGTCATGCTTGGTTGACCAATTTAACCTAGGTTAACCAAAAAGTCCCCTTTAACCCAAGAAATTACATTTTATTCATTTAGACCACACCATAGCATAAAACCTCCTCCAATAAGTTCTAAATGTCATTTGGAATGAGTTTGATCCAACCCAACCGCTATTTAAACTTAGTTGACCAAGTGAATCATGGTTGACCAAACTAGTCTTAATGCTTCTAAAAATTAAATTCATGCATTTAGAGAAAATCAAGGTGCCCAAACCTATGGAGACTATTCATTGGGTCCCCAAGGGTCAACCAAAAAAGATTTAACCCATGGGACCACTTGGGATAGCCACATAGGTTGACCCGAATGAACCCAAAGGGATTTCTTGAGCCAAATCCCAAACATTGTATTAGGTGTCCATGAACCCTTTGCACTCGATCAGCCACTCAATCATTGTCAATCACCTAATAATTGTGAATACTCTGAGTCTTTTTAATCCCAAACCCTCCAATCAACCATAAAACTCAAGCCTACATTAAATCTTAATGCAAATCTAGCTTAAAACCCCAAATCCTAAAATCTAGTACTCAAAACTTAGGCCTAAAGCCTTTGGACTTTTATGTGCTTTAGGAGAATTTTTAACTGATTTAAAACTATGGGTAAAGGCTCTGGGATGGTGTTTGATCATTTGTATCTTAATTAGTCATGTCCCTAGAGTCTACCTAACTATTTAAGAGGTCTCCATGACCTTCTAAACCCTAAAACAAAAAGTATATTTCAAGTATTAAACCTTCAAATAATTATAGTTTATGCCACTATACATGACATCTTGTTGGAAAGCTTTGGAAACTCATAAAACATGTTCCTAATCATTTTCATATTGATTTGAATTCCCGTGAACCTTTGGTGGACTATGGTTTACCATGGTTAAAAAAGAAACCCATAAACCCTAAAAACCCTAAAATTGACTTTTTGAATAAACCCTTCTTGGCTTAGTCATGCCTTGACCCAAGACTACTTCTAACAAACTTTAAATCATATTTGGAGTGGATTGAATCTAAACCCACACCATGGTCTTGCATGGTGACCAAGTTGACCAAAAAGTCCCCTTTAACCCATGAAATTACATTCCATGCATCTAGAACTCACCATAGTATAAAACCTCCTCCAATAAGTTCTAAATGTTATTTGGAATGAGTTTGATCCAACCCAACCACTATTTAAACTTAGTTGTCCAAGTGAATCATGGTTGACCAAACTAGTCTTAATGCTTCTAAAAATTAAATTCATGCATTTAAACCAAATCAAGGTGCCCAAACCCTATGGAGCTATTCATTGGGTCCCCAAGGGTCAGCAAAAAAAGATTTAACCCATGGGCCTATTGCAAATCTGATTCAAGCACTGTGATTTTGATGATAACAAACATTATTGTGTCTGTTACTACTTTCTCCTATTTCTATGATGTTTTGTTTTGTGTTGTGTGTACTAACGTTTCAGGAATTCAGTCCACCATTCACTTGCAAGTTTGATCAGCACAAGATTGGGTAGACTAAGGTTACAGTATGTATTTTTAATTTGATGTATTTTTTTTTCTTGAGTCATATCATATAATTGGGTGGATATCATTGCTGAGTAACCTTGCACACACACAGGGGGAGAGAAAAAAATATTTTTGAGAGAGTCTTTCTTTTTAAGTAATTCGTATTATATGATTTTAGCTTCATATTATATGATACATGTATCATACTGCATGATGTTGATTCGTACAGCACGATCTGTTGAGCTCTATCAAAACTCTAGCCATTAGAGGTTAAGAAAGATTCTAAATATGCTGATTATACAGTACGATTTGGTTTATACTATACGCCCTAATTAAAATCTTTCTTAATTAACCCCATGATATCAGGCAATCAAATCAGGGACAATTATTATCATCGATCATATTGTATAATTTATATCATCCCATACGATTGATAGAGTAAGACTTTAGTCATCCCAAAGATCGTACCGAATGAAATCCATAATTTTTATTATGATCATATGGTACAATATCCCAAGTGCTGTATAATTTATAGAGTATGAAATTGACCATCCCAAGCATCGTCCTAAATAAACAGAAGAAAATTTTATTGTTCGTACCGTACAATATTTTGATCGTACTGTATGAATTGAACAAAGGTTGAACAGTTCATCTATATGAACTTGTTGGATGATTCTAAATTACACTGATCATATTGTATGATACATGTATCATACTGTACGAACAAAAGATGGATTTCTTGAACCTTAAGATTTTTTAAAACCAGCTTTAAAAGGATTTCTAATACTCTTAATATAAAATCTTTTGCTGCTGAGTTGATCTTAGAGTGAGCTTAGAGAAGGAAGAGAGAGAGCTTGGGAGATAGAGATCCTTGTGAGGTGGAGTTGTGAGGGATTCACAAAGGTTGCTCCAAGCAAGGTTTCCAATGTCTTCTTCAAGTTGCTTTTCTGGTTCCTTGGTGGCTCTAAGGGAGACTTTCATCAGCATGAGATCCATGTTCTCTGCCTACTCTAAGAGAGAGTAAAAGGATTCTAAGGTTCTCTACCTACTCTAAGAGGGAGTAAAAGGTTTTCTAGGTTCTCTGCCTACTCCAAGAGGTAGTAAAAGGATACAAGATTCTCTACCTCACTAGATCGATGCAAAGATTTTGCAAGAGCTTCTCCACCTTGCTGTGGGGGCAAAAGGAGAGACACTACTTTTAGTGCAATACCTCAAAAATCAGGTTTTAGGGGAGTGGACGTAGGTCAAATTGACCGAACCACTATAATTCTTGTGTGTTCTTTCTATTTTAATTTTTCGTATTTAATTTTTACATTCTTTATGATTTATTTGGTGTTTAAAATCTCTAATTTTTATTTTTTATGAAACTGATCTACTTCCGCATCAAGGGATTTTAATTTCTCGTTTGTTAAATTTTTTTTTTAAAATAATCAATTCACCCCCCTCTAAGTTAGCCTCGAGCTAGTTCTCAGAGGTTTAACAACCTTCATAAACTTTCAAGTGGTATTAGAGCGGGATTCATAAATTAAATTTTAGAAAACTTTTGAAAAAAGATCAATGACTAATTTTAGTAATCGTAATACTATGGAAGGATATTCAATCACATAAGCACCTTTATTTGATAATATTTCTTTTGATTTTTGGAAAATTTGTATGTCCACTTTCTTACAATTAATTGATTATCGCATGTGGATGTTAGTTCAAGAAGGACATTCTGTTCCCTTTAGATTAGTAAATGACATAAAAACTGAACTTACCTATTCTGAATGGAGCATAGAAGATAGAGATTTAGCTCAACTTAATACTAAATATTTGAACTATTTTTTTTGTGCTTTAAAATCTGAAGATTACATATGTGTCTCTACTTATTCAACTAAAAAAGGAATTTGGGACAAACTATGCATAACATATGAGGGAACTGATGAGGTAAAATAATCTAGGCTGAATATTCTGCTTTACAATTATGAACTATTTCACATAAAATCTAGTGAATTAATTTTTGAAATGTATACTAAGTTTACTCATATTGTTACTTCCCTACATGCCTTAGGAAGAAAGCTTACAAACTATAAAAAAGTTAACAAAATTTTATATTGTTTACCTACTTCTTAAGATACAAAAATCATTGCCATGACTAAATCTAAAGATTTGAATATTTATTCCATTGATAACTTACTTGGGCCACTCATTGCCTACGAGCAAGGAGTCAAAGGCAACTTGATGTATGTGAGAAGAAGAAAGAGAAAATTGTAGCCTTAAAGGCTAATGATTTTGACAGTGATTCTTTTGGATAAGATGATGATGATATTGAACTGATGACTAAGCAATTCAAGAGCTTTTTAAAGAAAGCAAAAATGTCATCAGTAATGGAATAAATGTAAGAATAATTAAAATTCTAAAAATTCCTCTAATGTTATATATTTTGAATGCAAGAAGACAGGGCACTTGAAGTTTGATTTCCCAAGTCTTAAAGCTCACCCAAGCAAGGAGAAGGGAAAGGAAAAAGAAAAATTCAAGAAGGGCAAGCAAAGGACTCAGAAGGCTTTCTAGGCAAACTCAGCTTCAGACTCATCTAAAATTAAAGCATAAGAGGAGATAACCAACCTATGTTTAATAACTAATAATTATCTTGATCATTCTGATCAAGAGGAGGTATATGAGAAGATCACTCCAAATGAAATTGATTTTTCAAACCTGCAAAAGGAGCATAAAAGCATCAGAAAAGATCACTCCACTCTGGATAGTAATCACATAGCTTTACTAGATGAATTTAATACTTTGAACAAAAAGCATCTTAATTTAGCTGCTGAACATGATTCCTTGAAAACATCACATGTTGAATTAGAAAATGTATTCAAGGAATTAAAAACTCTTACATCTCAATTAAAAAGTAGGGAGCATGCGTTAAAGATTAAAAATTCAGTTCTTGAAAGTGCAAACAAGTTTTTACAAGTTGAACTAACTACTTTTAAAGAAAACAAAATACTTCCTACACTTACACAATTTCATAACACATCATCACAGCATGTATTTAACCCTAAAAAGAGGCACCATAACCCACATAGATTAGTAAACCCTTTTCTTGGAGTTAGATATTTTTATTGTGGCATGTTAGGACACATCTTCACACTTTCACTATCCACCATAGAACACATTTAGTGTGGAGACCAAAATTTCAAAATTCACAGCATAGCATGCAAGCATTTCATCCCACATTCTATAAGATGGAACCCAAACTTATTTGGGTTCCCAAATCTGACCACTAATGATTTTATAGGGGTGCTCTCATAAAAGGCCTCATTAGAGCATATGATACCTGGATAGCGGATGTTCAAGACACATGATTGGAGATACAAATCAATTCATTTCACTGAAGGCCAGTGCAGGAGGCAAGGTGACACTTGGAGGTAATACCACTAGGAGGGTGCTGGATTCAGGTATAATTGGTAACTAAAAAAATTTTATCATTAAAAATATTTTACTGGTAGATGGCTTAAAATATAATCTACTCAGTATAAGCCAGCTTTATAATAAAGGCTTCAGCATTAAATTCTTATCTACTAACTGTATTATAAGCTTAAATAATAACACAATTTTGTAGGAAAGGAGAATCAATAATGTTTACATGCTTCATCTAAATTGCATTAAATCTGATACTACTCTTTGTTTAAAAATAATTATTAATGAATCCTCGTTATGGCATTGAAGAGTGTGTCATGCAAGTATGAAAACATTTAGAAAAATCACCCAAAAAGATCTAGAGAGAGGTTTTCCCAAACTATAGTTCACTAAGGACCACCTGTGTGATGCATGTCAATTACGAAGGCAAGTCAACTCCTCCTTCCACTCAATCAAAAATATTAACACTAGAAAACCCTTAGAAGTCCTTCACATGGATCTCTTTGGACCTATTAGCACTGCAAGCCTAGGAGGGAAAGTCTTTGGGTATGTGATTGTTGATGATTACTCGAGGTTTATTTGGGTTATATTCCTATCTCATAAAAGTAAATCATTCAAGGAGTTTAGGTCTTTTTCTACTTGGATTCAAAGGTTGTGAAATTTTAACCATTCATAGTGACCACGGTGGAGAATTTGAGAATAAAAAATTTTAATCTTACTGTAAAGAGCAAGGGATAGATCATAATTTTTTAGCTCGTAGGACCTCTTAGCAAAACATGATAACTGAAAGAAAGAACATGACCCTCGTAGAAGCTGCCAGAGCCATACTAGCTTAATACTCACTTCCTAAATACCTCTGGGCAAAAGTGGTGAATACAACCTATTATATTCTGAATAAGGTTAATGTTAGATCCAAGCTGAACAAGATACCCTATGAAATCCTTAAGGATAGAACACCCAACCTCTATCACCTTCATGTCTTTGGATGTAAAGTGTTCATTCTGAGTAATGGGAAGTCTCAACTAGGAAAGTTTGACAAAAAATCTGATGAAGGAGTGTTCCTAGGTTACTCAAATGTTGAAATATTTTATAAAGTTATCAATAAAAGGACACTGGTAGTAGAGGAGGCCACTTATATTATATTTGATTAATCTGATAATTCTGGAGGATCTATGGTGGAAGAAAAAGTGGTAGAAATTACTTAAGAAGTAGAATCCCTAAATATGGAAGAAAGGGTAGAACCAGAAAGCACATTGCCCAAAGAATGGAGATATTCTTTAGGTCATCCTAAAGAATTGATCTTAGGAGACCCATCTGAAGGTGTTAGAACTAGGCATGGACTTAAAAAAGAAGTAAACCACTCTACATTCATCTCAATGATTGAACCCACTAGCCTAAATCAAGCCCTATCTGATGAACTATGTATTATAGCTATGCAAGAAGAGTTAAATTAATTTGTAAGGAATGATATTTTGGAGCTAGTTGAAAGACTTAAGGACCAGAGCATGGTTGGAACTAAATGAGTTTTAAAAATAAAATGAATGATTTTGGTGTAGTGGTGAGAAATAAAGTAAGATTAGTGGCTGAGGGGTATAACCAGATAGAAGGAATTGACTTTGAAGAGACCTTTACCCTTGTAGCTAGATTAGAAGCCATTAAGGTGCTACCAGCCTTTTGCTTATTCTAAGGGATTTAAATTATATCAAATGGATGTCAAGAGTGCCTTTTTAAATGAGGTAATAAAAGAAGATGTGCATGTTAAACAACCCCAGGCTTTGAAAATTCACAATTCCTAATCATGTATTCAAATTAAAAAAGACACTATATGGACTAAAATAAGCACCTATGGCATAGTATGAAAGGCTAAATACATTCCTACTAGAAAGAACCTTTATTCAGGAGAGCGTAGACACCACCATATTTTTGAAAAAGGTAGGAGATGAACAACTGATTATCCAAATTTATGTTGAGGATATTTTGTTTGGATCCTCTGATAAAAGCCTTTGTAAGGAATTTTCAAAAATAATGAGTAAGGAGTTTGATATGAGTATGATGGGAGAACTGACTTACTTTCTTAAGTTTAGCATAAGGCAGAAGGATGATGGAAAATTCCTTAGTCAATCAAAATATATTAAGGACATTCTTAAGAAATATGAAATAGATAAAGCCAAGCCAATCAACACTCCCATGAGTTAAACTGTTCAATTAGATAAAGATTCAAATGGAAAATCTATTGATCAAAAGAAACATAAAGAAATAATTGAATCACTACTTTACTTGATTGCTAGCAGACCTAATATTATATTTAGCATTTGTCTTTGTGCTAGATTTCAGGCTGATCCAAAAGATTCCTACTTGAGTACTATTAAGCGAATTCATAGATATCTCTTAGGAACCCAAGACTTAGGAATCTAGTATCCTAGGTACAACACCTCCTTTGAAATCATAAGATATTTTGATTCAAATTTTGCAGGATGTCGACTTGATAGGAAAAGTACTTCTCGAACATGTCAATTCATAGGATAATCCTTAGTCCAGTAGTAAACAAAACTCAATTGCCCTATCCACTGCTGAAGCTGAATACATAACCTTAGAAAGTTGTGTGGCCCATATCCTTTAGTTAAAGCAATAAATTTTAGATTTAGGACTACCTATAGGCATAATTCCAGTCTTATGTGATAATACTAGTGTCATCTGTATTTCAAAGAATCTAATCCAACACTCTTGGACCAAGCATATAAATATAAATTACCATTTCATTAGGGACCATATTACTAAAGGAGACATAGAGCTACACCATATAGCCACTAAAAATCAACTTGCTGATATCTTTATAAAACCACTGGCTTTTGAAACCTTTAACACCTTAAGAACCAGATTAGGTGAGATTGATATTTATGCTTGAAATTAATACTTTATGTTTTTGTTCTTTTGTATGTATATTTTTATTTACGTGTTTTTATTTTATACTTTTGTTTTTGTTATCTTGTATTTTTTCTTATTTTATTTTTTATTTTATTATTTGGTATTTCTTTTTGCCTTTCCTTATTTTTATTCTTTTGTCGGTTATTTTTGTTTTCATTAATTTTTGCTCTTTTTGATTATATCCTGATCATCACACAAATTACTTTAATGAACCTTACTATTTTTCCTGCAAAATAAAAAGTTTCATCTTGTATCGTACTATACAAATCATTATCGTACTATACAAATCCCCTTCGTACTATACGAACTGCACAGCACTGCTTAGATCTCTACCATTAGCTTAATGGATGATCCAGATTATATCTATGATTAACAATCATACAGTACAAACATATGTTCATCTAGATGATACATGTGTCTTTGGATGAATTCATTTTGGTTGGTACGACATTTATTATTGATCGTACTGTATGAATACTTGTTCATACTGTACTAATCTTTCGGTGAAAGGTCGTATTGCCTGACTCATCGGGATGATCTCCCTATCTCTAATCATCCCGTACAAAGTCTAATCATACTATATGATCAGACAACCTTTTTGACTAATCATTTGGTTGAATTAATTGCTCTCAGTTATCCCATATGATCTCACGATCGTATGATACAATCCATTGAAATTCTATTTAAACAGCCAAGCTCATTTAAAATTTTCACACTATCCTTCAAATTCTCCCTTCTTGCATTCCAATCTTTGCAATGGCTGGCAGTGGAAAATGAAGTTGCCAAACCCAAGGTGCTTCCTCCTCTCACAACTCTACCAACGATCATTTTCTGACAGCTTCTGATGAAGCTGCCTACCATAAATACAAAGAAGCCAAAATTACTCCTTCAAGGCTTCTCAACCAATAGGCCTTAAACTTTTCGATAATAAACCTTTTCAATTCCACTGCACTCCAATTCCTCATCACTTTAGCCTATCCTTTCCACTCTAAAATTGTTTACGAGTTTCTAGCAAACCTTAGGATTAGTGGGGACGCTACTGTAATGTCTTCCCGTGTGTATTGTCAGAATGTGGAAATCACCAAAGAGGACATAGGAATCCATCTTCAGTTAAACACCCAAGGAAATAGACCCCTTGTTATGGCCTTTAGATCTGACTTTGACTAGAGTGTTGTAAATCTCTTACTTTGAAATGCTGCTCTGAACTACCACTAACCCTCGGTTCACACTCTTAATCAAAAAGCAAGGGTTATACATCACATTCGTAGAACATCATTCATTCCCTAAAGCTAGAGACCGAATAAACATCACTCCCCTACTTTCAATTGTCACTTACTTCATAATGTCAAACACTTAAATGGATGGAGCCCAAATGTTAATTGATTACATCCAAAATCTAACTTCCATTCGACTCCCAGCCACTAGAAGGAAATAAAATATTTCCCTAAGACATGTGAATGCATATATCATGGATAAAAAATACAATATCACATATTCTGCTCCTCCTGACCACACTTCAATCTTTTTTTGGATGCCTCCATTCGAATGCTCTTTCATAGGGATCAGGAGTCAGAAGACCTGTTGTTTGATGAAGAAGGAGAAGCTACCCCTGCAGCTGATCTTGCACTTGCACCTGCACCACCTCCTCACCACTACCCATATGAGGAGTTGATTTAGTAGTTTGACAGACTTGAAACTCATCTGGATCAACACCAAACCCAACATAATAATGAGATGGGTTGGTTCAGGGAGCAATTTGGAAATATCAAACAACAGTTCACCACCATCTAGTAGTAGTATGATAGCTTTAGTTAGTTCTTCTAACCACCTCATGATTAGGATCCACCACTGTTCTAGTTTTATTTTAGTTTTTATTATGATTGTACTTTTCTTTTTAGATCTATGCTTGTTTGTTTTGACTTTGTTTTGTAATAAAATTTCATTTCTATCCTTCTTGTGTTGTTTTTCTTTCTTTTTAGTCAAATATTTTTCCAAAAAAAAAAAATTGTGTTTATTTTCTCTGTCAAGTGATTCTTATATTTCTTTTAATGTTGGATTATTTTCTGTGCTCTTTACTTGAGAAATTTTTAGACTACTAAATTAATTTTTCTGTTGATTATACTGTACGACTTACATCATACTATATGAATGAACTCGTACTGTATGAATGAACTCATATTGTATGACTTAGATCGTACTGTATGCCTGAACTTGGACTAAACAGTGCTCTTTTCTGTTTGTGTAAACATACTTCTATTCTTACTTAAAAGTTTAAATAAGTAATTGCTAACATTTTTAAACTAACAGGATAGAAATTCATGAATTTCCATATTCCTTCTTATTTCCTTTGCATGATAATTTCTTATGTATACTTAAAAATCTAAATCGAATTGGAGTTAAGATGGTTGAAATGAAAACTTATTCACTCTATTACATATTTTTCTATCATGGATATATTCTACAATTTGACGAATAAAATTTATTATTTTTCTACATCAGACTTTTATTCCTATTAGAAAGCTTGGGTTTGCTTTGTAGACTACTCCTCCCTATATAAGAGAGTGAGTTATTCTTCTCTTCTATTTGGAAGTGATTGTCTTGTATGATATTTATCATATAATATGATTAGTTCAAATTGTATTAATAATCACATTTAGCTATTTTATTTGTTTTCTGATGAGCTTATCATCCAATACAATATGTATCGTACAATATGATTAGTTCAGAAAATTTAACTTCTAATTTTGTCACTAACTCACTCCCTTGAGTGTGTGTGTGTAATGTTACCAAGCTTAGTATCCACCAAAAACATGATTTAACTCAAGAAAAGTAAAAATACAGGCATTTCACGACATACTTAACCCTAGTCTATCCAATCTTGAGCTAATCAAACTTGCGAGTGTACGGTGAAACTGAAATGTTAGTGCACAAGAAAAAAGATATGCAATAATAATAATGTATAGAAGATAGTATAGTAAGGAACCCAATAATTTTTGTTATCATCAAAATTATAGGACTTGGGTCTAGATTTGTAACACATGTGCTGGAATAAACCCTCTATTTTGTGGTTGTAATGTCATGCATTTGAGTTATGGTTTATCCTTGCTACTGCCTTATTGGTGTCTGGATAGCTGTGTAGTTGGGTTGGTGGTCCTAGTGTGGATCTGTTAGGTTATGTCGTGGCTAAGGTTCATTTGGCTTTTCTGTCATCTCTTCCTTTATTTAGGTGGTTTATGGACCTTAGAGCTATTTCTGTATACTTATGGTCTAACTATATGTTGATCAATTATGACTTTTAGTTTGATTCCTTTGGCAATTTTGTGCTCTATTTTTCTTTTCATTACTGATATTATATTTTGAGGTTGACCTTCTTGTTGGATGGTTATAACTGTGTTAGGCGGCTCATTATTATTGATATCTCTTATGGTTTCTATTCCTTTAAGCTTTATCAATTGCCTTTGCAGTGATATCATTTTATAGGTGGTTTGCTTCTTTATAGAACTATGCAAGGATATTCGTTTTACAGGATGATTGGGCTAAATTTTCATCAATGGATCTCCTTTTATTGGTTGATATCTCCTGGCCATCCTAGAATATTACTAGGTTATTTTATACTGTGCTTAGTAGAGTCCTTCTGCTCTTAGGTTTTCTTTCTTTTTCTTATATATCTCTTTGGAGCAATAGCGAGCTAAAGTTCCTGCTTAAAGACTTATATTCCCTTTTCTATAATTAAAGCGTAAGCCCATTAGTGTGTTTTTGCCAAAAAAAGGATTTTTAATAAATCATTAAAAACTTAATTTAAATCATAAAAATATAATGTAAATTGAATTCAACCGTAGATTCAGGGAACTTTTAATAAAAAAGAAAAACCCCATCTCAAACCCTAAAAATAAAAATAAATTTAAAATTAAAGAAAATTAATTAAATAAATAACTAAAATATTAATATAAATAAATTCTCAAATAGTTCTAAACTCTTGTAATCATCTTTAGAGGTCACTTATGATCTCTAGTGATGATTTCAAGTGATTTAGAATTGATTTGGATAAAAAATCAAAATAGCCTAATAATTTAAAATTTTAACTTAAGTAAATGGGCTGATTTTGTAAAAATTAGAAATAAATAAAGAAAAACTAGAAAAATATAATTTAAATTTCCTTAGACTCTGTATTAAATCTAAAACTTATTAAAAATTAGAGTCCGCTAAAATCTCAAGTAAAAATAAAGTCAATGTTTGGTTAACCTAATTAATAAAGGAAATTAAATAATAATAAAAATTTATTTTGAATTCTAAAATTTTAGAAATGAGTCAACTAAATAAATCAAGATTAGTGAATAAACAATAAAAATAAAATAGATATAAAATTTATAAGCTTAAAACATAAGTGAATTTAAATAAATAAGATAAAATTAAATAAGTTAAATAAGGAAGATAAGTAAATTAAATGACTCTATACACATGATTTGACCTCTTAGGGGAAATCAAATGCATTAGAATTATGAGCCTATGATCTTTTAATTGAAAAAATCAAGTTTTTTAAGTGATTGATTAATAAGATTCTTTAAATCTTAAATTATTAAAACACCTAAGTAAAAATAAATGACTCTATGCATTGGATTTGATCCCTTAGGGGGAGATCAAATGCATTATAAATATGAGCCTACGTCTTGCTAATCAATGACCCCTTACACTTGGGGGTTTGTTGAGTGTTATATTCCTTAAAACATAAAATAAATAATTTAACACCTAAAAATTAAAATAAATTTTAAATTATAAAAAACTAAAATTTAAATTTAAATAAATCCCCTTTGACCTAAAATAAAGTAAAAATAAAATATTAGATAATATTAAATAATAATAAATCTAGGACCTATCTAAACCATATAGCCTACTCCACACACTTTTGATGATTTGATAAGACTACTGATTCCAGTCTAGGCTAGGCCGATAGTGTGGTTTATTTTGTTTAGAGTACCTTGCCTAGAGGGTATTCATTCTTGGTGTGTTTACTTTTTGTACTATGGATGTCATGTTTAAATTCCTGCTGGTGCACCTTAGGCTCTTTAGGGTCGCATTAGGCTCTTAGGCCATGTTATACTTTATATACATACACTTGCAATGCATTATATTTCTGCATTTTATATACATTACTCCTTTAAATTCTTGTAGAAAGTAGAATGTATATAGGTGATCATATAAATATAAATGTGTAAATATAAAAGTTACAAGATTCTTGTATAGATAGATTGAGTTATACAATGCCAAGAGTTATAAAAAGATTTAAAGATGATTGCTTATAAATATAAAAGTTTCAAAACAAAATGATTCTTCTTTCTTTGAAGTTTATTATTTATTGGAATCTGAAAGAAGATTCGAAAGCCAGAAGATAAAGAATAAAGTAAGAAATCATATTTAAATCTATATTATATATGATGTAGAAATTCAAGCTTATTATGGGTGGATCCTTGCTACCTTTACTTTACAACAGATCTTAGGTTGTACTCATTTACATTATAAATGAATAAAGTTTTTAAATGTTTCTTTCATACATCATTACATTGTGCTATATTAGATGTATTTGTATATTAAAGATTTCTTATTAAAGTTTTTTAAATTCATTCTCCTTGATTCCTAAGATAGAGCCATCTTATCTTTCATACAAAAGGTGATTGGTTGGGAGTTAAGATGTTACCTAACAACCACTTTATGTAATAACCTGTATTTTGACCCAAATAAATAATTATTTCTTGAGTCAATATAACTCCAAATCACAAACCGTCTTCATCATAGTATTTTGATAGTAGTATTTTACTTACACAAATTTTTTTTTGTAATTTTTGGACATTATCGAATATCCTTAACAAATTTGTACCTATCGGTACAAGTGAGGATTTCGGGACCTTTAGGTGTCTGATTTGCAAATCGATTTAATCAAAATTTTTTAAATAAAATGATTTATTTTGTGGATATTTTTCTAAAATTTTTAAAGTCCTAAAATATTTTATTTGAATTTATACTAAAAGAAATTGATTAAATTATTAATATAATATTAAATTATTATTATTTATTAAAATATATGAAGTCACTAATCATTTTAAAAGCTTTCCCTATTCATTTATGCAGCAAAGAATTTATTTAAGGAAAATTGAAAGAAATGAGAGCAGAGAGAAAATAGAAACCTAGATTTGGAAGCTATGGTGCAATTTTTGTCTATTGAGCCAGTTAGGATATTTGCTTGTCTCACTGTAAGGAATCTTTACCCTATTTTTATTTTAAAAGATTTTATATTTTTGATATTCTTTGTGATCAAATTTGTGTTTTCGTTACCGAAAACATAAATAATTTGGTATTGATAAAACTTTCACCACGTAACTTTTTGTATGTTATAGAGATCATGATTATGAGCATTTTGAGTATTTATTTGAGATTTTTTACTGGGTGATTTTAAAAATACAACAATTTTTGTCTACCTAAAAATTTATTTTGATGTTAAAAAATAGTTATGTAGTACAATAAAAGTCTTAAAACATCATTTTATAAAATTCATGGTATTTTGATAATTTTTTGAAAATGTTCATTTTTGCCTAATAAGATTTTTGTTATCTACCAATATGACATTTTAGTATTTCTAAATTAAGCTCAATTATGCATTATTTACTACAACGCATTGAAAATAGATGTGGATATGTGCTTGAGTAATAGCTGGTCACTATTACTATTATAATATTATAATAATAACGTGCATGTGTGAAACAAACAAGTAAAGACTGGTTGACCCGTTGGTTGGAGATTTATTGACCTATAAAGGATGGTCGGTCGATGGGCTTTTCTTTAAATATTACGGTTTGGTATTATCCTCTATTAATTCACGTGATACACTGGTTGGGAGTTATAAGGAGATTATTACTATGCCGATGGGAAAAGAGTGACCACTCTATTTACTGAGCCAATAATTTACTAACACTGATACTAACACTAAAAAATATCATGATAGCCGGGACTTCTTACTTATTTAGTGTGACTACATAAATATATATTTTTTATGCATTATTCTTATTATTGTACAGATTTATTATTATTGCACTGATTTATTATTATTGCATTATTATACTACTCCACCCACTAGATTGTTACTGTTACTTATATATATACTGATACTATTTGATATTACTAATTCACTATATAATAAGTATGTGACATACTGAACATGTAAAATATTACTTTGATATTGATATAGAATAATTAGATAGCATGTATATATTCCTATATGATTTTACTACATTGATTTAATTTCAGTAGTCTTTACTGATGTTTTGATTTGATACTTTATCTGATTTCTTTATTGATTGGTATTACAAATACAATGACACTCATACTAGTTTACTACTTTATAGGCTTCCGTACTATAGTATTTTACTGTTTATAGATTCTACTACTATTACATATGAATTTTATTATTTTTGCATTGATTCAATGATCATATGAATACAACTATTATGATTTGACTATTAAAATGCATATTACTCCTTTGTCATGCTTTGAATTCAGTTATAGGTTTTGGTGACCTGTTAGGCTTTTTAAGCTCATTATATGTGGTTAAATGATTTCAGGTTAGGGCAGACTAACAGGGGTGTGAGGTTGGTCAGGATCCTTCAGGTTCTATTTCTTTTTATTTTATTTATTCTTTTGTACTTAGGAAATAATAGATATATGATGATGATTGTATAAATCCTGAGTATTGTATATATTTTTTTAGGAATTGAATATAGATGTGTACAATAATGTTTTGAATTATAGAATCCATTTTTATTGTTATTATTGATAGATGATATTAAATAGCTCTGGTTATTATTTATTAAAAGATAAAAGAATAATTCTTCCAATTTAGATTATGGGGCATCACACTTTAGGCAAACATAAGTCCAGGTTATGCACTCCTCAGTTTCTCCTATCCCTGAAAGGTTATCCAATCATTCTAAAATCTAAATCTTAAATCTAAAATAAAAAAATTGAAGTCTCCTAAATTTATAGTTTAAATTTTGAATCTTTCTCAAACTTCTTTTAACTTTAATTAATTCTTTATAAATTTAAGATGTTTAGTCTTTACTTTAATCAAGTGTTTTCTCTTTTGAGATGTAATTAATTATAGGGGGTTGGATCTATAGGGATTATAGAACCCAATAAAAAAAAACCATATCTTATTTAAAATGATTGGGGAATGCTTATTTTATCCTTTCTAAGGTAGAGGAAGAATCCTATGGATGCAGACTATAGCTGTATACATAGGTTTATACATCAATTTTCAAAATGATTGGGGAATGTTTATTTTATCCTTTGGGATGAATTAAATATTCCATTTGATGAGTTTGGATATGAAAGTTAATGGTTTTGCTTTTCAAATTGATAGTCGAGCATATGTTTGTCTTTCAAGGTAATAGATATTATGTTATACAGATTTGTCTAAAAAAATACTAAACCAAATAACTGTGGAAAGGGGTGAAATAATTTTATTTGTACATAACATCCTTTAAAGCTTTTTTAGTATCATTATGACTCCATTAATATATTAATATGGAATTATTCCATCAACTCTACACTATTGTATGAAATGATATGAAGAGGAATTTAGGGTGTCTTATGATATACAATGATTCATGGTGCACGAAGTCTAGATCTAGTAAGATGCTCATTATTTTATGCCAAAGCAAGTAATTAACTTAGCCTTCCAAAGTTAGGGCATCTATATTGCAGGCTATGAAGCCCCCTAAAAAAGAAGCTACTAAGAAGCAAAAAGGGAGAAATAAGATAATACTGACTCTCCAGGGTATTATCATATTGAAATGGCTCTTAAAGATAAAAAACACATATTATTCAAAATTCTTATAACACTAATTCTAGGGATGTCTCTTATTTTATATATAGAATATTAGAAGATTCCCTTGGAGCATTATTGGTACAACATAATAAAGAGGATAAAGAAAATACTCTCTATTATTAGTTTTGTGTATAATATAATTAAATTAATCAATCATGTTGTACTACTGCCTCATACCTCAATTCCATCAGTCGAGCTTATCGAGGTGTTACAAGGGGTCCTCCCCATGCACCCAAATTTTCTTTTTGTATAATTGTATAGTGCTGCAATGATGTGCATCCAAGCACTGTGGCACGATATGGTTTACTTGAAAATAGATGGAAAGGGAGTGTTGTAAGGCTCAAGATCCTAATGATGTAGTTCTATCAAGAAGATAGGAGATAGGAGATAGCACTGAGATGCTCCAAATTTGGCATTACAGCATTGCGACAGCTGTAAATTTTCTTACTCCTTTTTCTTGAAGGTTTGTATCACTTGGTGGTTGTATCTCTTTATTAGTTCTATTATGAGAATTGTGAAAGGGTGAAGAGAGATTAAGGAGCGCGTGAGAGAGAAGTGAGATATGTACTATTCTCCAAATTTTTCATAGTGAATTCTTGGTGTGGTGCGGTTTAAGTATTTTCTCAGTTTTTGGTTTTTCCAAGTTAAGTCCTAGTGTTATTTCTTTTTGCTACATTTTCTCTTTCTTATTTTATGTTCACTGCATGGTTTATTTCCCCAACAACTAGTACTATAGCCACATTCTTTAGTTTGAGTGGGAGTGATGACTGATGAAGTAAGATACAAGATTAAGAAGTTTAATGATTCAAACTTTGCATTCTAAAAAATGCAAATTAAAGATTTTTTATATAAGAACAAATTGTATTTACTGGTTAAAGGAATGAATCACCAAGAAGATGGGTTTAATCAAGATAGAGGAGTGGGAGGTTCTTAATCTGACTGCCTTAGGTTTGATTTGACTTTCACTTTCCTTATATGTTGCATTCAACGTTATATGTGAGAAGACTATAATCAATATTATGGTTGTACTGATTAAGATGAATGAGAAGTCGTTAGCCTAAAAAAAAATATTTTTTATGAAGAAGTTATGTAATATGAAGATGTTAGACAACACTTCAATGGCAAAGCTCTTGAATAATTTTAACATTATGAGGAGCTAGTTGTGTTAAGTTGAAATCAAGTTTGATGATGAGGTGAAATTATTGTTATTGTTATCTTCATTTCCAGATAGCTATGCTGGGCTATTTACTATTGTGAGTGAATATTCAGGGAGTTCAAAGTTAAACTTTAAGGATATTATAATGTTAATGCTTAATGAAGTGGTTCATAGAAAGGAGAATGATGAATAATGAATCATCAAATTTTGCTTTGAATGTTGAAGCTAGAGGAAGGGGTTTAAATAGAAATTTAAATAGAGGGAGATATAAATTAAGGAGAGGAAAGTCTACTTTAGGTAGAATGAAAGTTGTGTACTAGAACTATGGAAAGAAGGGTCACTTGAAGAAGGATTGTATTGTTTGAAAGAAGGCTAGTAGTAGAGGTCAAGTTAAAAATTACTCTATAAATATATCTACAAAAGAGTTTTAGTTAGATTCTCTAACTTTTCCTCTAAAAAAATTTGAATCTTGGGTTATAGATTTAGGTGCTTCATTTCGTGCAAGTCATAACAATAGGGCATTAAAAAACTACACTCAAGGTGATCTAGGAAAAGTGTATTTAGGAGATAACATGACCTACAATATTGAAGGACAGGAAGATGTTGATATCATAATGTTAAGCATGTTCCTTATCTGAAGAGAAATCTAGTTTATATGACTCAGGTTACTGTTGACCTCATTTTTGTATGAGCTCAGTAGGACCAATCCAGACCTTAGGATCTTTCCAATCCTTAGGATTTAATCTTGACCCTAGGATCAATCTGATCTTAGTTCAATCTAAATTCAAATCAATCTTGACCCCAGATCAATACAACTTAAGACCAATCTAGACTCTAGGATCCCCCTAGATTTCAATCCCTAGGATCTGCCCTAGACCCTAGGATTTCTTCAAATTAATCCAGACCCTAGAATCTACTCTAGATCCTAGGATTTTGCCAGACTCTAGATCATATGATCTTCTTAGACCCTAGGATCTATTCTAGACCATAGGATCCCTCAAGATCCTTCTAGATCTTAGGATCATTCTAAACCCTAGGATCAATTCAGGTTCTGGATCAATCTACCCTCCAGATTATTCTAGATCTTGGGATTCCCCTAGATCTACAGCTTAAGACTTTCCCAGACCCTAGGATTCTCCTAGATCTTTTTAGAGCTTAGGATTCTTCTAGATCCTAAGACTATTCTAGATCCCAAGCCCTAGGACTTCCAAACCCTAGGATCTTCCTAGAAATCAAACCTTAGGATCTACTCTAGATCCTAAGATCCTTCTAGATCTTGAATCTTAGGATCCCTAGATCATAGGATTCTTCTAGATTATAGGATTTTTTTTCCAGACCCCAAATCCTAGGATTTCCCTAGGACTTCTAGATTCTAGGATCTCCCTAGACTCCAGTCCCTAGGATCTATTCTAGACCCTAGGATTCCCTTAAGCTGATTTGGACCCTAGGACCTATTCTAAACCCTAGGATTCTTCTAGATCAATCCAAGCTTCAATTCAATCTAGACTTAATTCAAATCATATCATTCAAATTCAAAATCTAGCTTAAAACCAGATTTCCAGATTCAAATCAAAGGCCAAAGGTCTAAGTCCTGAAAGCCTTTTCTAGTAAATTTTTGAACACCTCAAAACCCTATCAAATGACCTCTGATTCAGGATCTGTCAGTTCCACACTGATGTGACATATCTCTAGAGGCAACCCTCCAAATTTGAGCTCATTCTGAGGTCTCTAACCCCAGAAACTGAATTGAAATCCAAAGGCTGTAAAACCTTCAAATATTTACAGTCTATGCCACTGGACCTACCACCTAGTGGATTTTGACCCTGGAGCTTTCCCCAGAGCTCCAAATAACTTCCAGAACCTTGATTATAACCCATTGAGCATTAAACTATATTTTATTGGACTCAAATTGACCCTTAGCTGACCAGGGGTCAAAATGACCAAAATACCCCTATGGGGTGTGTATGGTCATTTGAACCAAATGAGCTCCAAATCAAATGCAGTCACTTCCAGAAAATTTCAAATGTCAAAACAAATCCATTGGACCCACTTCCAGCCCCTGAGTCAACCTGGTTGACCAAGTCAACCTAGTTTGACCAAACAGGCCTTTTTAGGTCAAAACAGGTCATTTTGACCAAATGACCTCACCAGACCTTGGGACCACCTCCATTTGTCTCCAAATATCATTTCAAATCTGTTGAACCCATTTCCAGACCCTGGACCTACTGGTTGACCAAGTCAATCAGGGTTGACCTAAAAGGCCCATTAAGGGCCCAAATAGGTCATTTTGACCAAATGATCTCCCCAGACTTTGAGACCACCACCAGTGAACTCAGAATGTCATTCTGAACTGGTTGGACCCAACCCCTGACTCTGGGTCAACCTGGTTGACCAAGTCAACCCAGTTGACCCATTAACCCTTTTAAGGGCCCCATAGGCCCATTTGACCCAAATGACCTATTTGACTCCTGAAAACACTCCTACCAGACTTCAAATATCATTTGAGATTGATCCAACCCAGACCCTGGCTCTAGGTCAACCTGCTTGACCAAGTCAACCTAGGTTGACCAGATCAACCCTTAAGCCCTTTCAACTTAAATCAAACTTCAAGCATACTCAAGACTCAATCAAACTCCCCTGACCATACCCTTCAATGATTTAGACTTGATTGGACTTTTGACCCAATCATTAGTTGACTTGGTCAACTAATTCCAAGTCTAGTCAAACTTGCCCCATTTGAGTCAAAATCACCTCAATCCTTCAATTCAGGCTCTCTAAATCCTCAAACCCTCAAATCCATATCAAAATGAGATTCAAATACATTCAAATATATAGGAAGTCAAATCATCTTGATTTGACTTGGTCAAATTTTATTTTATGATAAAACCTTTAATCATATGCAAGCTTTAATTAATGCAAACTATTCAACACTTTTCAAACCTCAAATACCTTTCAATCTTTTCCAAATCAGTGCTTGAGATTATTTGATTGCCACCTTGGCAGTCAATTTGAGTGTTGACTAGTCAAACTAGTCAATTATTCATTAAATCCTCTTGAAATGGGCATTTTCTCTAAGTTCAAGTCAACCCACTCCATTTCAAATCCTTACAGCAGCTTAAACCCCTCTCTATGCCACCTAATTAGCCTAGGTGGCATTTTGACTGGTCAAATGGTCCACATGGGCTTTAAGATGGTCAAAGAGGGTCAAAACTAGTCTTAGGCTAATCCCATCCATTCTTAAACCATTCCATTAGTCTCAATTGATTTCTGGAATGTTCTTAAGATATTTCCTAGCCTTTGATTTAGGATCAAATAGCTCCTATCAATCCCATGTGCAAAAAAGGATATAAGAAGCCTTTCCACCTCACTAGTCCTTTTGTCCTTGAATATTCCTGCTCCCTAATGGCCCCTAGCCACATGTCAACCATCCTGGAGCTTTCAAATTCAATCCCAGCCGTCCCTTAAGTCCAAGGACAAGTGAATAGGCCAAAAACTTCTCTTAGAGCCTCATTCCATCAAGCCTTAGTCTCTCTCCATTCTAACCTCCTCAAGCCTGGACTCTAGCTCACCTGAGCTCCCCAGGTCATTTTAAACCATTCCCAACCAAAATTTGGCCGGAGATAGGCGTCGCCGGCGAGCTTCCCGGTGAGTTGAAGGCAAAATCCGTCCTAAGCCTATAGCGTTCAATAGGGAGCGTTTCAAGCCGCAATTTCTGAAAGGAAAAGTAGCGTGGACAAACTACAAGCTCAGAGATTCAAAAATTTCCAAAATCCATTGGGTAGATCTCCCTAAAACCCAAACCCTAGCTTACACATTTAGAGTTAAATAGCTTTGTAAAAAGCGATTTTCAAGAAATTTAAACACGTCCACATGAATTCTATTCATTACAGCTAGCTAGGTTTGAAATCTCAATTTATTTGATTGATTCGTTTGGGAGAACGAGCAAAAAAATGAGTTCTAAGGCTCGGTTTTACACTTTCTGCTCGTTGAGGGAGATCTGGACCATTGATCTTGTGATCAACGGTCCAGATCTTCCTATTTCGCGGCTTGAATGAATCAGGAGAACAGATCCCGCGGTTACTTTTCGGTTTGGCTCGATCTGAGCCGTTCATTTGAAACAGCGGGATTGATGGTCCCTGGAATCCTCGGTCCGCCGAGATCATGACCGTCCACGCCAGACAGCGGGAGATCGGACGATCCATGGCGTATGCTGACTGGATTAAGTAGAAAATGCGTGGGCCCGCCGCCGATTCAGGCAATGATTACTTTTGCCGTGTTTTCTGCACCATCCAGTCATGCTCTGCCACGTGTCAACCGCCGCCTATTTATTAAGAATGATTAAATAATCATTATTTAAGCCATTTTATATATTAAAAATTCTAAAATTTAAAAATCTTTATTTTAAAATTGAAAAAAAAATATTTAAAATATATTATATATATTCTAAATAATTTAAGAGTAATCAATTTGTAAAGGTTTAATTACTAATTAATTAATATTAATTCAAATATTTTTCAAATTTTCAAATTTTACTTCAAATATTATATTTTTATTTTATTTTATTTTTAAATACACATATATATACTTTAAAATGATTTAATGTGAGTTTATGATTAATTTAAAGTATATTTTATATTTTTTTTCTTTAATTTTTCAAATATTTATATATTTAATTAAATGAAATTTAAGCAACTTTAAAAATTCAATTATTTTAAATAATATTAAAATCTCAAAAACATATAATATTTAATTTAAACTCAATTTAAGAACTATTTTAAATAGCAATTGATTTTGAATTATTTTAAACGTGTTTAATTATTATTTAAACTTCAAAAATCCAAATCAAATTCATTTTAAATCAAAAATGTTAATATAATATCTCAAAATTCTCAAAAATCTGAGTACTTCAATTTAAAATTAATTTCAAAGTTTAAAACCTTGATTAAATTTGATTAATATTAACCATTCAATTATTTTAATATTTAATTAATACTTAATTAAATATCAAACTAAATATTTTTCCAAAAAAATATATATATATTTTCAAATAACTTTAAAAATCAGTTGATCTCTCAATATATTTTAAAATTATTTAATTTTGAAAATATTTGAGTAGTATTTTGAAATATTAATTTTAAGTGCTCTAATTTTGAATATATATATATATGTTTTAAAATACTATTTTAAAACTATATATATTTAAATCTTTAAATTTTGAGAGATCCATTGAAATTTAAAATCTAGATTGAGCTTGATTGAGTAGAATTTATGTGGAGTGATGATTTATCAATGAATAATTACTTGGTTTAATTATTCATTGATTAATCTTTCAATTAATCAAATTTTAACTTGATTTGCATACTTAGGATGCACACACCACTTAGATTTAAGGCTCTCTTAGATTTAGGGTTTGATTATGATTGTGTGTGCATATTATTTATGTGTGTCCAAGGGTTACAAACCTTGATTCAAACCTACTAAACTTAGGGACATCATTAAGGATAATAATTAAGGATCTTAATTAGAAAACTTAGAATATTTCCAAAAATTAGGATTCGATTCCAATTGACTTGAAACTCAAACCATTTGAACATAGTGACACTCTCAGCCTTAAGAAAAATTTCCACTGGATTTTGAAATCATTAAGCCCATTTATTAACCTAATCAAGTTTAAACCTTAATTAAGCCATTTAATCTTCCAAAAATTCAAATAAATCAAATTTAAATCCCAAAAATATAATTAACCCCTCTAACTGACCAGAATTAAACCCTTAATCAATGAAAAATAAAAGCCCCTTGACTGGACTTCAAAATTAAGCTTAATTTCATTTTAATTGAAATTACATATTTAATCAATTTAATTAATTAAAAATAATTAACAATTCCAGAAAATTTTTAAACACTTGGAAATCACTCCTTAGGTCATTCCTGACCTTTCGAGTTGATTGCAAGGAGTTTGGAGGTCATTTGGATCCAAATCATAAAAAGGGTCTTAATTAAACCAATTTCAAAAATTCAATAAATTATCAAAACTTCAAAAATTCATAACTAACTCAAATGAACTCCAAATTGAGCAAACTCAAAGGCATACAACTCATCTTAAGGTCTAATATTTATTAAAAATGTTAAGTTTCCAGAAATCAATCAATTTTGAAAAAGTCAACTTTTGGTCAAACTTAGTTCAAATTCAAGTCAAAACTTCAAACCTTCATAATAAAATCTAGAAAAATCCAATTTCAGTGTACTTACTGGCTAACTGATTGTATTAAGGTCTAGTATTTTAATAAAATATTAACTTTCCAGAAAACCCTTTAAATCAAAAAGTCAACTTTTGACCCTTGAATTAAATCATTAAAATAATCTAGAAAATTCCAAAATTCAACATATCATTCAAAATTCCAGAAAACATTAATTTGAACGTAAAACTAGCAACCAACCAATTTAAATAAAAATGTAATCAACTTTTAAACCTTAATCAAACTCAAATCACTTAATTATATCGGGTACCACTAGGCAACCCAGGCCTACGAGGCTATTAAATTAGCCCCAAGGAAGGTGAAATAAACTTTACGGCCTCGGTGTGCAACAAAGGTGGTATCCAACAAACAATCAAAATCATTTTTAAAATCAATTTTAAATCATTAAGATTTAAACTTTAACCTAAATGTTTCCTTAAACCTTCAACCAACTTGAACCTCAAGCAACTTCAATCAAATGCCTATCTAAGACATATCAAAACCACACAGCCTCCTACACATACTTTAGATGGTTTGCTAGGACAACCAACTCTAGTCTTAGGCTAGGCCGGTGTTTACTTTTCTGCTGTGTGCCGGGTTTTCGAGCTTTCACTGCATGCTGTTTGCTAGACATAGAATTGCTGTGATTGTTTATTTATTTACTACATTCTGTGATATAATTGATTGTACGTTAGACTTACCCCTAGGCTAGGGACATTTTGTACTAATTCAATCTTATGCAGGTGGCCATGCTCAAACAAGGCATAAATTAAAGGGGGCAAAAATCATAATTATTAAATTGCACAAGTGCTAAGCATGCTTAAGTCCCCCTTTAAAATCAAAAAAAGAGAATGGCCAAGTTTGGCTGTGATTGAGCATTTAAATTTCAATATATTAACTGCTTGGGATGTTAAATATAAACTGTTGATTATTAGGATAACCTTGCAGGTTGTTGAGTCTAGATTTTTAATTTTTATTAATGTAATTTGAATGCAAATTTGAGTTGTAAATTGTTTAAGTGATTTGAGATTGAGATGCTTAAAAATCCAATTTGGAATCCAAAGAGGAAGGAACATCCCTTAGGGGAGAGTTCCTATCCATTTGGAGATCCAAATTAGGATGAATTTCAAATATCCAAAGAGAAAAGATAACACCCCTATTCAGGGGGAGTTTCTTTTCATTTGGATATCCAGACCCGACGATCCAAGGAATTCCAAGAAGATGAAGAAGTGAAGAACGAGAAGAATCTCAAATCTCAAAGTCACTTGAGTCTTAGGAGTAGAATCCGGGTTGTAGTAAGTGGTACCCGGCCACTTTACCTTCCTGCAGACCCTGGGTTGTATAATTAAGTGGTACTTGCCACATGGACTTTCAGTTTGGGCATTTATTTAATTGATTTAATTATTTAAGTGATTTAATTGATGTGTTGATTGCGATTAAGGACCCGCATGCTTTTAGTAGTTTATTTGGCGCTTATTGCATGTCGATTTTGTTTTAGCCTGGAATCCGATCGGAGGCTCGTGAGGGTACGGTCATAAACTTTTTCTACTTAAACAAAATTAAAAATTTAAGCTCAGATAGTAACTCTAACGTTTCTAAGAAGTAAGCCCGGACTCGCCGGGGGTTTTTCATGCATCATATTGAATCTTCTCTACCGTGTTAGGCGCCTCGCCGCCTGTGGGTTCTGGCAGACCACCTGACCTATTAGGGTGCAGTTCTGTCCAAGGGGATGTTGTGCAATCTCTAGGATAAAACTTATTTTTAAGCTTATTTTAAAACTGCTTCATTTTGATTTAAGCATTTCATCGAGTCAACTAGCATGCATCGCATTAGTAATAAATTAAAAATTGAGTCTAAATCTTTAATTGCATTTTTAGCTTAAGCATTTAACCCAACATATGTTAAGGGGTCAATTAGGATCTGCTCTAGATGTCGACCCCAACTCCTCAAACTCAATCTTAAATAACATCCTTAACCACTCTTTCATAAAGACTTTGACTCGTGGTTTTTTAAAAGCGTTTAGGTGGTTTAGCTGGCTCCCCAATCCAGGCCGGGGTAAGTCCAGGATTGCATTGCATTAGCTAGGATCCGGGTCACTGATTCTCAGTACCCATTTTTTTTAGACTTAGGTTCTGAGGCATGTCTTCAATCTTAAGACCTCAATCTTTCGGGAATCTGATTCCCACCTTCTAATAAAATTGACCACTTAAACATTAAAATATCTTTCAATCTAATTCTAGCCTAACACTTAGGATAGTTTGAGGTGTTTCTGAAGCAATTCAGAATCTTAAAGCACCTCCTACTCTTCTTCCTTTGACTCCAGAAAGAACTGTTCAATCTTGAACCAATCCCACTTGAAAATTCAAGTCCTTAACCTTCGTTGATATCAATCTTTGAAATCTTAAATAAAATTCGTATCGCTATTTTAATCGAGAGTATTCGTAGGAAATTTTTTGGTTTCCTATGATGTAATTAACTACGAGGGCTTGCGCTCGTAGGAGATTTAGAAACCCAGACCAGATTTCAAAATCAAGCTTTTTCAAAACCTTTAATTAGTTATCTTTGGGAAATCAAAACAAAAAAATGGCGATCGTTATTTTTCATATCCAAACTATTGATAATGATTGATATCTTCTTTCTTCAGATAGATATGTCAATTATAATCATAGTTCTGATTATGAAATTAATGATCCTATTCAGATTAACATAATCAAGCAATTGATTAAACATCATTTTGATCTTTCGAGATCATATGTTGTTTCTCCTTGAGTTTGATTATGATAATCAAATTAAATCCAAGATTTGTAATCTGAACCTATTAGGGAACGATATGTTCACCTTTCGAGGTGATATATCATTCATGATAAGTGTTCGATTATAAAATTAAAATTCCAGAAATACAACTTTCCCAAAGAAAATTAAACACTTTTTCAAAACAATATTTTTTTTAATCAAACAAAAATTGGCGACTCCACTGGGGAAAATCTCTCTCTCCATCTTTAATAGCGATATAAATTTTATTGCATCGGTAGTTTTGACTACCTTTCTTCCATTGGTCCCTCTACCCATTTCTTCCTTGGGTGAGTGTGGCCAACTCAATTAAGACATGTGAAAAGAGAGGTGAGTGTAGGAAACCTCCCTCCAAGCCGGGCTTTGACATTTTGCTTCCAAGTTTATTGGTAGAGCAAAAGAGTCAAGCCAAGCTTGTCAAAATCTTTATACATATGTTGTAAACTCGCATGCGAGTAGATCTCTGGATGCTAAGTTTCACAATTTATAAAAATTCCCTCAATCTCAAAGATCTAGATTCAAAATTTCTTTAAGTCAACCTGGATTTTGACATTTCACCATAAGCTAGTCAGTATGGTGAAAGAGTCAAACCAGGTCTCTAGATTTTCCCTTAATTTTTGTTAACCATTATGTTGAAAGTAAAACTCAACATTTTGAGTTTCAAAAGTCAAGGAAAATCTTTCAAATCAACTTCAATCGTCGTTGCTATGTGTCTTCTACAATATTCTGTTGTAGTTGAACACATGCAATTCAAATTCAAAATTCTCTAGTCAATCCTGGGCTTTGACATTTCACCCCTAAATTGTTTGATGGGGTGCAAAGAGTCAAGCCTTAGGATCTTCAGGCTAATTTGGCACACCTACATATTTGAATAAAATTCAATATGTTGAGTTCCAAATTTTGAAGAGGATTCGTTCAGTTTCAACCTTGAGTTTAAATCTAGATTCAAATTCAAATTCAATTTTAATTTAAATCCAACTTCAAGCTTGAATTTGAATCCAAGATTTAAATTTTAATTCAACCTCAAAACTGAATTCAATCTTAAGTTCAAATTCAATTTCAAAATTAAACTCAAATTTGATTCCAAACTTAAATTCAAACTTCAGATTTGATTTCAAGGTCAAATTCGGGACTTTGACATTTCGACCCAAGTTAATTGGAGAAACAAAAAGAGTCAAGCCCGATCCCCAGATCTTTCATATCAATTTTATGTACCTACATGATTGAGTGAAACTCAGTCTGTTGAGTCATAAAATTTGAAGAAAGACCCATATGACTTGAGCCTCAAATTCAAATTTAACTTTGAATCCTAACATAATTTCAACCTGAAATTTGAATTTGATTTTTAACTTAAAGTCGATTCAATTTTTATCGGGACTTTGACATTTCAACCCAAGTCAATTGGTGAAATGAAAAGAGTCGAGCCCGATCATTGAATCTTTCATATCAATTTTGTGTACCTATATGATTGAGTGAAACTCGATCTGTTGAGTCACAAAATTTGAAGAAAGGTTCATTCGACTTCAATCTTAAACTCAAATTTCAAATCCAACTTTGATTCAAAATACAATCTCAACCTTAAGTTTGAATTTGACTGTCACCTTAAGTTTTAATTTTAATTTTGAATTCAAGTTCGAGTTTGAACTTTGACATTTTGCCCCAAGTTAATTGGTGTAGCGAAAGGGTCGGGTTCAACCTTTAAGTCCTTGTCAATTCTATGAACCACTGTTTTGAATTTAAGTTTAACATGATTGAATTATCAAATTTTAAATAACATTAATTAAGTTTAAAATTCAAATTCAAATTTAAGATTAACTAATTCAAATCATTGTTCGTTAATTTCAGGATTTAAGCACTCAAATGGCTGGGAAACTCATCTTCTCTCTAGATAGAAACTTGATAGTCGAAGGAATCACTTCTGGTAATTTTATCCAGTTTGAAATGCAATTCCAAGACTTCAAGTTATCAGTCGATGGAGAAGAAATGATTGATCTGTCTGCTGGAATACGAAGGAATGTCCCTTTGGTTGAGATTACTTTAGGGTCAGGAGTTGACTCCCCCATCTCCGAGATGGAGGCTATTGTCACCCCTTTACCCATTGTATCTTTTACTGAGGAGGATAACAACCAGAAGTCAATAACGATAGAAGAGCTACCATCTCAGCCTGAGATTGAGTCAAGTTTTAGTACCCCTGCCGTCAGTAAGGCCAGCAAGAATAAAATGAAGAACTACCTTCGTAGAGTCAGAAAGAAGGTTGTCAAGGCCAGGAAGACTACTGAGGCAAAAGCCTTAAAGCACGTCAAGTCCGAGGCTAATCAAAAGTTTGTTGCTCCTTCTACGAACCCCTTTCCTGGTGGAAATCATTTCCACCCATCTCCTATTGCTCAAAGGAGGGAGGTTGTAGAAACGAGAGCACGATCTTCAAAGGCGAGAATTAATGAAGCCGGAACTGATCAAACTCCAGCACCAGGCCCTAGGCCCCCAATTGAAGGTTATGACCCGTCCACTCTATTAGATGATGTTAGATCACGTTTCTATACGTGTCCTACTACATCAACTAGAGAGGGGGAGGTGTAGAAACCACTCGGGGTGCCACTCTCTTAATTACTAGACCACTAGTAATAAGAGAGAGGAAAATAATCTAGGATTATATCAGATAGTGATACCGTTAAAATTCAACTTTCAACGGGGTCCTATCGAGATAAATCTTTTGATTAAAGTGATGCATAACTTCTAAGGATAGTGCAGACCCAATAGTAGTCTCTCCCTCCAAGGAGATCGTAGGAATCTAATTCCGTACTACTGGGGTCTTGCCACCTAGATTTGCAATTTATTTTTAAGGAAAAACTTCCAATTTCTCAAGTGTATTGATTTCAAATTTTCAAGATAATTGAATCATCTTTTTAATGAGAATTGACCTCTATTTGAAGTCTTAAGCAGGAGAAAGTTGTTGTTGACTCCATCAAATGTTTGAATACACCTCCCTCCCACCTCTTTTGTGGGATTGATTCGACTGTTGAGTTAAATCAATATCAAATTTAAGTTGATCTTTGAAATGAGAAATTTTTCAATTTTCTCGCAATTTTCTATCCTAATAGATATCTCTTGCGTGTTTAAAATTTGTTCAATGATTTTCAAAAGTCAAGCTAATATTCATTTTAAAAGACTGGGTCCTACCTTGAGGATTATTCATCCTTGCATAAGAGAATGAATTTTCTTCTCTTATACTTGAGATGTAATCCCGGTATTAAAAAAGAGAAGGTGTAGCCTCTTCTTAAATTCAATTGAATTCAAAAGATGCGCAAAATGCGCCAATAATCAAGAAATGTGCAAAATGTATTATAAATCAAAAGATGCGCAAAGTACGCCACCAAGAAAAGAGAAGAAAGAAAGAGGCTCCCTTCTTCTAAATTCTTGAATCTTAAGATACCCAGTCAATTTCAAATTGCTTGATTTTGAAAGTCTTGAATCCAAAATTTTTACCGTGCATCGGTAATCTATCAAGATACAAAAATCTCTCGTGTCAGAGAATTGAAAAGATCAAATTTCAAGCTTCAACTTAAGCCTCTTTGAAGTTGATTTTAATTCAAAATACTCAAGGGAGACCCCAGTTTAGTTTCTATGAAACTCGGTCTGGGTCAACAAAACCTAAGTTCTCAAACTTTTCAAAATTAGTTGGAGTCACTCAAACTTTTCACTGTACTTCTGAATTTGTCCCCGCTCATCATTCTGACAGGGTCCAAATACCTAAAGGAAGTTTTCTAGTAAAGAGAACGAATCTTCTACTCTTGATGAAAATTTAAATCTTATCCTTGAGAAGTGTGTGTAAGTCCTTGCGCATAGGCATCATTCCATCAAGGCCTTCTTTATAAAATTTCACTCTATGCTGGGTCCACGATCAATCCCGCTAGAGGAGTATTTTATAATGCTGGAAATTATCGTTCACTATCAAACCACACCCTGTGCTGGGTCCTAGATCATTCTGATCTAGAGGCGTAGTTTCTTTTGCTGGGACTTGCTGTTCAAAATCAAACTATAGTTGAGCAAAGTGCCCGACTCCAATTTGAGGAGCTCGAGGGCCTCAAATAAAAATCACATTAAGCTCAGCAAAGTTTGAAAGTTCATAAGTCACATTTGATTCAAGTTACTGATAAGTTGTGTCACTTTAGAACTCCCCAAGTAGGAGACTTGGTCGTAGTCTTTTGTAGACCGCTTTTAATCTGTTGTAAACTCAATGGAAAGCTTGAGTCAATGTTGACTGGATCGTTCATGACGATCTTTGAGAAAATTTTCCTTTGACTGATCAATCCTAAAGAATGCCACCCAATATTTTTAAACATAGGGGAGGCTCTTCAGGAAGTACCATGCCAGATGAGTGTCAAACTTAAAATTAAATTCAAAACACTTTAAATTCAAAATCAAATTCAAATAAATCAAATTCAAATCAAACACAATCAAAATTCAAATTCAAAATCAAATTCAAGTTGAATCAAAATCAATCAAATTTCAAATTCAAACTTTTCAAATTTAAAAATAATTCAAATCAAATTCAAAACACATCACAGATTTAAAACCCTTCAAATTCAAAATCATCAAATCAAATTTCAAATTCAAACATCTTTAAATTCAAGTTCAAAAATCATTTAAATCTCAAATTCCAGAATTCAAATCTCAAATTCCAGAATTCAAATCCGATCCTCTGTATAGAGCAAGTTTCCTCTATATATGATCATCCAGTTTTGATACTGTATATAGAGCAAGTTTCCTCTATATATGATCATCTAGTTTTGATCCTCTATGTGAAGCAAGTTTCCTTCATATACGATCATTCCAGACCCGATCCTCTATATAGAGCAAGTTTCCTCTATATACGATCATCCAGACTCGATCCTCTGTATAGAGCAAGTTTCCTCTATACATGATCATCAAGACCTGATCCTCTATATAAAGCAAGTTTCCTCTGTATATGATCATTCCAGACTCGATCCTCTGCATAGAGCAAGTTTCCTCTGCATATGATCATTCCAGACCCGATCCCCTATATAGAGCAAGTTTCCTCTATATACGATCATCCAGATTCGATCCTCTATGTAAAGCAAATTTCCTTTACATACGATCACTCCAGACCCGATTCTGTGCGAAGCAATGCTTCCTTCTCATAGGATCGTTCAATTTTCTTTTCCTTAAGGTTAGATGTGAGTCATCATGCTTTCTATCCTTAGGATTAGATTCGCTAGTGGTGGAGTACGCCCTTTGTGGCACCATCCTAGCATCTTCCAGTTTTCTTTTCCTTAAGGTTAGATGTGAGTCATCGTGCTTTCTATCCTTAGGATTAGATTCACTAGTGGTGGATTACGCCCTTTGTGGCACCATCCTAGCATCTTCCAGTTTTCTTTTCCTTAAGGTTAGATGTGAGTCATCGTGCTTTCTATCCTTAGGATTAGATTCGCTAGTGGTGGAGTACGCCCTTTGTGGCACCATCCTAGCATCTTCCAGTTTTCTTTTCCTTAAGGTTAGATGTGAGTCATCGTGCTTTCTATCCTTAGGATTAGATCTGCTAGTGGTGGAGTACGCCCTTCGTGGCACTATCCTAGCTTCTTCTAGTTTTCTTTTTCTTAAGGTTAGATGTGAGTCATAGTGCTTTCTATCCTTAGGATTAAATCTTCTAGTGGTGGAGCACGCCCTCTGTGGCACCATCCTAGATTTAAAATCCAGATCCGACCTTCTATGGGAAACAATACTTCCTTCCCTCAGGGTCCTCCAATCTTCTTTTCCTTAAAGACAGATGTGAGTCATCGTGCTTTCTCTCCTTAGGATTAGATCTACTAGTGATGGATAACGCCCTCTGCGGCACCATCCTAGTTTCAAAATTTAAAACTTCAAGCCTAATCTCATATAGGAAATAATACTACCTTCCTATGAGATCATCCAGTTCTCTTTTTTCCTCAGAGTAAGTATTCTCCTTCTCTTAGGATTTAATTCCCCAGTGATGGAATAAGTCCCTTGTGGCCCCGTCCTGGATTCAATTTCAACTCCAAATTCAAACTTTCTTCTCCTCAAGGTCAGCCTTTTGCTCCTTCCTTTAGGATTAGACTCCCCAGCGATGGAATAAGTCCTCTATGGCACCGTCCTGGGTTTAATTTCAAAATCCAGTTCTCTCTTCCTTAGGGTAAGTTCTTCTTCCTTCCCTTGGGATTAGACTTCCTAGTGATGGAGTAAGTCCTCTGTGGCATCATCCTGGAATCAATCTCAATCAAACCTTCTTTTCCTTAAGGCTAGGCATTTCTTCCTTTCCTTAGGATTAGATCCACTAGTGGTAGAGTACACCCTTCGTGGCACTACCCTAGTATCAAAATTCGACTTGATCCTCTATAGCTAGGAATTCTTCCTTCCTATACGATCATCCAGGTCTTCTTTTCCTTAGGGATAGGTTTTCTTTCTTCTCCTAGGACTAGATCTACTAGTGGTAGAGTACGTTATCCCCAGCACTACCCTAGTATCATTTCAAATTCAATTTTCTAAGGTTAGGATTTCCTTTTCCCTTAAAATCAAATCTAGACTCGATCCTCTGTAGTTAGGAATTCTTCCTTTCTATACGATCATTCAAGCTTTCTTCTTCCTAGGGATAGGTTTTCTTCCTTCTACTAGGACTAGATCTACTAGTGGTAGGGTACGCTACCTCAGCACTACCCTAGTATCATTTCGAATTCAATCTTCTAGGACTAGGATCTCCTTCCCTTAGATTCATTTCAAATTTAATCTTCTGAGGTTAGACTTTCCTTTTCCTCAGAATCAAATCCGAATTCAATCCTTTATAGTTAGGAGTTCTTCCTTCTTATAGGATCACCCAGACTTCCTTCTCCTCTAGGGATAGATTCTTCCTTTCCCTTAGGACCAAACCCACTAGTGGTAGAGTACGCTTTTCCTAGCACTATCCTAGTATATATATTTAAACTCTGATTCTCCAGGGATACATTTCTCATTCCCTTAGGATCAAAACTCCAGACTTGACCATTCTATTCGGTCAACACCAATATGTGCAATAGAACTACATTCTATTACACATATTGGGGGTCCATTTGTTGACCTCATTTTTGTATGAGCACAGTAGGACCAATCCAGACCTTAGGATCTTTCCAATCCTTAGGATTTAATCTTGACCCTAGGATCAATCTGATCTTAGTTCAATCTAAATTCAAATCAATCCTGACGCCAGATCAATACAACTTAAGACCAATCTAGACTCTAGGATCTCTCTAGATTTCAATCCCTAGGATCTGCCCTAGACCCTAGGATTTCTTCAAATTAATCCAGACCCTAGAATCTACTCTAGATCCTAAGATTTTGCCAGACTCTAGATCATATGATCTTCTTAGACCCTAGAATCTATTCTAGACCATAAGATCCCTCTAGATCCTTCTAGATCTTAGGATCATTCTAAACCCTAGGATCAATTCAGGTTCTGGATCAATCTACCCTCCAGATTATTCTAGATCTTGGGATTCCCCTAGATCTACAGCTTAAGACTTTCCCAGACCCTAGGATTCTCCTAGATCTATTTAGAGCTTAGGATTCTTCTAGATCCTAAGACTATTCTAGATCCCAAGCCCTAGGACTTCCAAACCCTAGGATCTTCCTAGAAATCAAACCTTAGGATCTACTCTAGATCCTAAGATCCTTCTAGATCTTGAATCTTAGGATCCCTAGATCTTAGGATTCTTCTAGATTATAGGATTTTTTTTCCAGACCCCAAATCCTAGGATTTCCCTAGGACTTCTAGATTCTAGGATCTCCCTAGACTCCAGTCCCTAGGATCTATTCTAGACCCTAGGATTCCCTTAAGCTGATTTGGACCCTAGGACCTATTCTAAACCCTAGGATTCTTCTAGATCAATCCAAGCTTCAATTCAATCTAGACTTAATTCAAACCATATCATTCAAATTCAAAATCCAGCTTAAAACCAGATTTTCAGATTCAAATCCAAGGCCAAAGGTCTAAGTCCTGAAAGCCTTTTCCAGTAAATTTTTGAACACCTCAAAACCCTATCAAATGACCTCTGATTCAGGATCTGTCAGTTCCACACTGATGTGACATATCTCTATAGGCAACCCTCCAAATTTGAGCTCATTCTGAGGTCTCTAACCCCAGAAACTGAATTGAAATCCAAAGGCTGTAAAACCTTCAAATATTTACAGTCTGTACCACTGGACCTACCACCTAGTGGATTTTGACCCTGGAGGTTTCCCCAGAGCTCCAAATCACTTCCAGAACCTTTATTATAACCCATTGAGCATTAAACTACATTTTATTGGACTCAATTTGACCCTTAGCTGACCAGGGGTCAAAATGACCAAAATACCCCTATGGGGTGTGAATGGTCATTTGAACCAAATGAGCTCCAAATCAAATGCAGTCACTTCCAGAAAATTTTAAATGTCAAACCAAACCCATTGGACCCACTTCCAGCCCCTGGGTCAACCTGGTTGACCAAGTCAACCTAGTTTGACCAAACAGGCCTTTTTAGGTCAAAACAGGTCATTTTGACCAAATGACCTCGCCAGACCTTGGGACCACCTCCATTGGTCTCCAAATATCATTTCAAATCTGTTGAACCCATTTCCAGACCCTGGACCCACCTGGTTGACCAAGTCAACCAGGGTTGACCTAAAAGGCCCATTAAGGGCCCAAACATGTCATTTTGACCAAATGATCTCCCCAGACTTTGAGACCACCACCAGTGAATTCAGAATGTCATTCTAAACTGGTTAGACCCAACCCCTGACTCTGGGTCAACCTGGTTGACCAAGTCAACCCAGTTGACCCATTAAGCCCTTTAAGGGCCCCATAGGCCCATTTGACCCAAATGACCTATTTGACTCCTGAAAACACTCCTACCAGACTTCAAATATCATTTGAGATTGATCCAACCCAGACCCTGGCTCTAGGTCAACCTGCTTGACCAAGTCAACCTAGGTTGACCAGATCAACCCTTAAGCCCTTTCAACTTAAATCAAACTTCAAGCATACTCAAGACTCAATCAAACTCCCCTGACCATACCCTTCAATGATTTAGACTTGATTGGACTTTTGACCCAATCATTAGTTGACTTGGTCAACTAATTCCAAGTCTAGTCAAACTTGCCCCATTTGAGTCAAAATCACCTCAATCCTTCAATTCAGGCTCTCTAAATCCTCAAACCCTCAAATCCATATCAAATTGAGATTCAAATACATTCAAATATATAGGAAGTCAAATCATCTTGATTTGACTTGGTCAAATTTTATTTTATGATAAAACCTTTAATCATATGCAAGCTTTAATTAATGCAAACTATTCAACACTTTTCAAACCTCAAATACCTTTCAATCTTTTCCAAATCAGTGCTTGAGATTATTTGATTGCCACCTTGGCAGTCAATTTGACTGTTGACTAGTCAAACTAGTCAATTATTCATTAAATCCTCTTGAAATGGGCATTTTCTCTAAGTTCAAGTCAACCCACTCCATTTCAAATCCTTACAGCAGCTTAAAACCCTCTCTATGCCACCTAATTAGCCTAGGTGGCATTTTGACTGGTCAAATGGTCCACATGGGCTTTAAGATGGTCAAAGAGGGTCAAAACTAGTCTTAGGCTAATCCCATCCATTCTTAAACCATTCCATTAGTCTCAATTGATTTCTGGAATGTTCTTAAGACATTTCCTAGCCTTTGATTTAGGATCAAACAGCTCCTATCAATCCCATGTGCAAAAAAGGATATAAGAGGCCTTTCCACCTCACTAGTCCGTTTGTCCTTGAATATTCCTGCTCCCTAACGGCCCCTAGCCATATGTCAACCATCCTGGAGCTTTCAAATTCAATCCCAGCCGTCCCTTAAGTCCAAGGACAAGTGAATAGGGAAAAAACTTCTCTTAGAGCCTCATTCCATCAAGCCTTAGTCTCTCTCCATTCTAACCTCCTCAAGCCTGGACTCTAGCTCACCTGAGCTCCCCAGGACATTTTAAACCATTCCCAACCAAAATCTGGCCGGAGATAGGCGTTGTCGGCGAGCTTCCCGGCGAGTTGAAGGCAAAATCCGTCCTAAGCCTATAGCGTTCAATAGGGAGCGTTTCAAGGCGCGATTTCTGAAAGGAAAAGTAGCGTGGACAAACTACAAGCTCAGAGATTCAAAAATTTCCAAAATCCATTGGGTTGATCTCCCTAAAACCCAAACCCTAGCTTACACATTTAGAGTTAAATAGCTTTGTAAAAGGCGATTTTTAAGAAATTTAAACACGTCCACATGAATTCTATTCATTACAGCTAGCTAGGTTTCAAATCTCAATTTATTTGATTGATTCGTTTGGGAGAACGAGCAAAAAAATGAGTTCTAAGGCTCGATTTTACACTTTCTGCTCGTTGAGGGAGATCTGGACCATTGATCTTGTGATCAACGGTCCAGATCTTCCTATTTTGCGGCTTGAACGAATCGGGAGAACAGATCCCGCGGTTACTTTCCGGTTTGGCTCGATCTGAGCCGTTCATTTGAAACAGCGGGATTGATGGTCCCTGGAATCCTCGGTCCGCCGAGATCATGACCGTCCACGCCAGACAGCGGGATATCGGACGATCCATGGCGTATGCTGACTGGATTAAGTAGAAAATGCGTGGGCCCGCCGCCGATTCAGGCAATGATTACTTTTGCCGCGTTTTCTGCACCATCCAGTCATGCTCTGCCACGTGTCAACCGCCGCCTGTTTATTAAGAATGATTAAATAATCATTATTTAAGTCATTTTAAATTCTATTTTCTTTATAAAATTAATTAAAATTTATTTTAAAATAAAAAATTTTTATTTTATATATTAAAAATTCTAAAATTAAAAAATCTTTATTTTAAAATTAAAAAAAATATATTTAAAATATATTATATATATTCTAAATAATTTAAGAGTAATCAATTTGTAAAGGTTTAATTAATAATTAATTAATATTAATTCAAATATTTTTCAAATTTTCAAATTTTACTTCAAATATGATATTTTTATTTTATTTTATTTTTAAATACATATATATATACTTTAAAATGATTTAATTTGAGTTTATGATTAATTTAAAGTATATTTTATATTTTATTTCTTTAATTTTTCAAATATTTATATATTTAATTAAATGAAATTTAAGCAACTTTAAAAATTCAATTATTTTAAATAATATTAAAATCTCAAAAACATATAATATTTAATTTAAACTCAATTTAAGAACTATTTTAAATAGCAATTGATTTTGAATTATTTTAAACGTGTTTAATTATTATTTAAACTTCAAAAATCCAAATCAAATTCATTTTAAATCAAAAATGTTAATATAATATCTCAAAATTCTCAAAAATCTGAGTACTTCAATTTAAAATTAATTTCAAAGTTTAAAACCTTGATTAAATTTGATTAATATTAACCATTCAATTATTTTAATTTTTAATTAATACTTAATTAAATATTAAACTAAATATTTTTCAAAAAAAAAAATATATATTTTCAAATAACTTTAAAAATCAGTTGATCTCTCAATATATTTTAAAATTATTTAATTTTGAAAATATTTGAGTAGTATTTTGAAATATTAATTTTAAGTGCTCTAATTTCGAATATATATATATATATGTTTTAAAATACTATTTTAAAACTATATATATTTAAATCTTTAAATTTTGAGAGATCCATTGAAATTTCAAATCTAGATTGAGCTTGATTGAATAGAATTTATGTGGAGTGATGATTTATCAATGAATAATTACTTGGTTTAATTATTCATTGATTAATCTTTCAATTAATCAAATTTTAACTTGATTTGCATACTTAGGATGCACACACCACTTAGATTTAAGGCTCTCTTAGATTTAGGGTTTGATTATGATTGTATGTGCATATTATTTATGTGTGTCCAAGGGTTAGAAACCTTGATTCAAACCTACTAAACTTAGGGACATCATTAAGGATAATAATTAAGGATCTTAATTAGAATACTTAGAATATTTCCAAAAATTAGGATTCGATTCCAATTGACTTGAAACTCAAACCATTTGAACATAGTGACACTCTCAGCCTTAAGAAAATTTCCACTGGATTTTGAAATCATTAAGCCCCTTATTAACCTAATCAAGTTTAAACCTTAATTAAGCCATTTAATCTTCCAAAAATTTTAATAAATCAAATTTAAATCCCAAAAATACAATTAACCCCTCGAACTGACCAGAATTAAACCCTTAATCAATGAAAAATAAAAGCCCCTTGACTGGACTTCAAAATTAAGCTTAATTTCATTTTAATTGAAATTCAATATTTATTTAATTTAATTAATTAAAAATAATTAAAAATTCCAGAAAATTTTTAAACACTTGGAAATCACTCCTTAGGTCATTCCTGACCTTTGGAGTTGATTGCAAGGAGTTTTGAGGTCATTTGGATCCAAATCATAAAAAAGGGCCTTAATTAAACCAATTTCAAAAATTCAATAATTGTCAAAACTTCAAAAGTTCATAACTAACTCAAATGAACTCCAAATTGAGCAAACTCAAAGGCATACAACTCATCTTAAGCTCTAATATTTATTAAAAATGTTAAGTTTCCAGAAATCAATCAATTTTGAAAAAGTCAACTTTTGGTCAAACTTATTTCAAATTCAAGTCAAAACTTCAAACCTTCATAATAAAATCTAGAAAAATCCAATTTCAGTGTACTTACTGGCTAACTGATTGTATTAAGGTCTAGTATTTGAATAAAATATTAACTTTTCAGAAAACCCTTTAAATCAAAAAGTCAACTTTTGACCCTTGAATTAAATTATTAAAATAATCTAGAAAATTCCAAAATTCAACATATCATTCAAAATTCCAGAAAACATTAATTTGAACTTAAAACCAGCAACCAACCAATTTAAATAAAAATATAATCAACTTTCAAACCTTAATCAAACTCAAATCACTTAATTATATCGGGTACCACTAGGTAACCCAGGCCTACGAGGCTATTAAATTAGCCCCAAGGAAGGTGAAATAAACTTCACGGCCTCGGTGTGCAACAAAGGTGGTATCCAACAAACAATCAAAATCATTTTTAAAATCAAATTTAAATCATTAAGATTTAAACTTTAACCTAAATGTTTCCTTAAACCTTCAACCAACTTGAATCTCAAGCAACTTCAATCAAATGCATATCTAAGACATTTCAAAACCACACAGCCTCCTACACACACTTTAGATGGTTTGCTAGGACAACCAACTCTAGTCTTAGGCTAGGCCGGTGTTTACTTTTCTGCTGTGTGCTGGGTTTTCGAGCTTTCACTGCATGCTGTTTGCTAGACATAGAATTGCTGTGATTGTTTATTTATTTACTACATTATGTGATATAATTGATTATACGTTAGACTTACCCCTAGGCTAGGGATGTTTTGTACTAATTCAATCTTATGCAGGTGGCCATGCTCATACAAGGCATAAATTAAAGGAGGCAAAAATCATAATTATTAAATTGCACAGGTGCTAAGCATGCTAAGTCCCCCTTTAAAATAAAAAAAATAGCATGGCCAAGTTTGACTGTGATTAAGCATTTAAATTTCAATATATTAACTGCTTGGGATGTTAAATATAAACTGTTGATTATTAGGATAACCTTGCAGGTTGTTGAGACTAGATTTTTAATTTTTATTAATGTAATTTGAATGCAAATTTGAGTTGTAAATTGTTTAAGTGATTTGAGATTGAGATGCTTAAAAATCCAATTTGGAATCCAAAGAGGAAGGAACATCCCTTAGGGGAGAGTTCCTATCCATTTGGAGATCCAAATTAGGATGAATTTCAAATATCCAAAGAGAAAAGATAACACCCCTATTCAGGGGGAGTTTCTTTTCATTTAGATATCCAGACCCGACGATCCATGGAATTCCAAGAAGATGAAGAAGTGAAGAACGAGAAGAATCTCAAATCTCAAAGTCACTTGAGTCTTAGGAGTAGAATCCGGGTTGTAGTCAGTGGTACCCGGCCACTTTACTTTCCTGCAGACCCTGGGTTGTATAATTAAGTGGTACTTGCCACATGGACTTTCAGTTTGAGCATTTATTTAATTGATTTAAGTATTTAAGTGATTTAATTGATGTGTTGATTGTGATTAAGGACCCGCATGCTTTTAGTAGTTTATTTGGCGCTTATTGCATGTCGATTTTGTTTTAGCCTGGAATTCAATCGGAGGCTCATGAGGGTACGGTCATAAACTTTTTCTACTTAAACAAAATTAAAAATTTAAGCTCAGATAGTAACTCTAACGTTTCTAAGAAGTAAGCCCGAACTCGCCGGGGGTTTTTCATGCATCATATTGAATCTTCTCTACCGTGTTAGGCGCCTCCCCGCCTGCGGGTTCTGGCAGACCACCTGACCTATTAGGGTGCAGTTCTGTCCAAGGGGATGTTGTGCAATCTCTAGGATAAAACTTATTTTTAAGCCTATTTTAAAACTGCTTCATTTTGATTTAAGCATTTCATCGAGTCAACTAGCATGCATCGTATTAGTAACAAATTAAAAATTGAGTCTAAATCTTTAATTGCATTTTTAGCTTAAGCATTTAACCCAACATATGTTAAGGGGTTAATTAGGATCTACTCTAGATGTCGACCCCAACTCCTCAAACTCAATCTTAAATAACATCCTTAACCACTCTTTCATAAAGACTTTGACTCATGGTTTTTTAAAAGCGTTTAGGTGGTTTAGCTGGCTCCCCAATCCAGGCCGGGGTAAGTCCAGGATTGCATTGCATTAGCTAGGATCCGGGTCACTGATTCTCAGTACCCATTTTTTTTTAGACTTAGGTTCTAAGGCATGTCTTCAATCTTAAGACCTCAATCTTTCGGGAATCTGATTCCCACCTTCTAATAAAATTGACCACTTAAACATTAAAATATCTTTCAATCTAATTCTAGCCCAACACTTAGGATAGTTTGAGGTGTTTCTGAAGCAATTCAGAATCTTAAAGCACCTCCTACTCTTCTTCCTTTGACTCCAGAAAGAACTGTTCAATCTTGAACCAATCCCACTTGAAAATTCAAGTCCTTAACCTTCGTTGATATCAATCTTTGAAATCTTAAATAAAATTCGTATCACTATTTTAATCGAGAGTATTCGTAGGAAATTTTCTGGTTTCCTATGATGTAATTAACTACGAGGGCTTGCACTCGTAGGAGATTTAGAAACCCAGACCAGATTTCAAAATCAAGCTTTTTCAAAACCTTTAATTAATTATCTTTGGGAAATCAAAACAAAAAAATGGCGATCGTTATTTTTCATATCCAAACTATTGATAATGATTGATATCTTCTTTCTTCAGATAGATATGTCAATTATAATCATAGTTCTGATTATAAAATTAATGATCCTATTCAGATTAACATAATCAAGCAATTGATTAAACATCATTTTGATCTTTCGAGATCATATGTTGTTTCTCCTTGAGTTTGATTATGACAATCAAATTAAATCCAAGATTTGTAATCTGAACCTATTAGGGAACGATATGTTCACCTTTCGAGGTGATATATCATTCATGATAAGTGTTCGATTATAAAATTAAAATTCCAGAAATACAACTTTCCCAAAGAAAATTAAACACTTTTTCAAAACAATATTTTTTTTAATCAAACAGTTACAAACTCAGGGCATATGATATCATTCACAAGAGATTCATGCAAGGTGAAAAAAGGAGCATAGTTATAACTCATGGAAGTATTAAAGGCACCCTGTGTCTTGTTAACAAAAGATTAGATTCTAGTGGAGTAGCTAATTTAGATGTCAATGAAGGTCTTTGGCATCGTAGTTTTGGCCATATGAGCAAGAAAGATATGCATTCACTTCTTACTAGAAGAAAGTTTTTAGGTCTAAAATCTATAAATCTAGATTTTTATGAAGATTATGTATATGGAAAGCAATAAAAGGTGATATTCTCAAAGACTAGTTCAAAGGTGAAGTCAAAGAAGTTAGAGTTAATGCATACTGATGTATGGTGCCCTACTCTAGGTTTTCCAATAAGAAGGTCTTTATATTTTATCACATGTATTAATGATCATAGTAGAAAGGTATGAATATACTTCTTAAAACACAAGTTAGATGTACTTGATATTTTCAAAAAGGGGAAGGCCATAGTTTAGAATGAGACAAGTTTAAAGCTCATGTGTCTTAAATCAGATAATGGCGGTGAGTATCATGATAAGAAGTTTACGAAGTATTGTGTTTTTAATGGGATCATTTATGAATTCACTATTCCAAGAGCACCATAATAGAATGGTGTAGCAGAGTGCATAAATAGAAATATCACTAAGCAAGCTAGGAGAATGAGGCTACATAGTCTACCCAAGCAATCCTGGGCAGAGGCAATGAATATTATTTTTTATCTGATCAATTGTGGTCGACCAATTCCTTTGAATGAGAGGTTATTTCAGGAAGCCTAGAGTGGCAAGGAAGTACGTTTATCTCACCTCAAAGTTTTTGGTTATTCATCATATATTTAAATTGATGCGAGATCTAGGAGTAAGCTTGATCTAAAATATATCAAGTGTACATTCATTGGATATGGCTCAAATAAATTTGGCTATAAATTTTAGGATTATTAGAATAAGAAATTCATTAGTAGTAGGGATTCTACATTCAATAAAAATGAAATATAAAAGGATAAAAATGAGACTCCTAGAGATTATTCTAAATATGTTGAGATAGAGGATGATGATGATCAAGAAGACAAAAATATAAGATGTTCAAGCTGATGAAGAACAAAGAGTTCCTCAGACATCTGCTACTAAACTTATAAGATCCAACAGAATTAGAGTGTTATGATGAGGCCATTCAAGTTGATAATTCAAAAAAGCAGGGATAAGCTAAGGATGATGAGATGCCTTCACTTAAGTTGAACTAGACTTTGGGAGTTGACAAAGCTACTAGATATAAAGACAGCACTATAAATTAAGTGGGTTTATAGTCTGAAAGAAGAACCTGATAGTAGCAAGTAATATAAGCCTAGGCTTGTATTTAAAGATTTTTAGTAAAGGGAAGGAGTTGAGTACAGTAAAATTTTCTCTCTAGTGGTAAAGATGACTATAGTTAAAGTTATACTGAGTATAGTAACAATGGAGAATTTACATCTATAGCAAGTGGATGTAAGGACAACATTTCTTCACGGTGACCTTAAAGAAGAGTTATGCATATATATCTAGTAATAGGTAAAGATCTAGTGTGTAGGCTTAAAAGGAGCCTATATAGGCTGAAGTAGGCACCAAGATAGTTGTATAAGACATTTGATAAGTTTATGCCAGATAATTGGTACATGAAGTGCTAAGAAAATCACTATAGTTTCTTTAAATATTTTGATAATAGTTATATCATTCTACTTTTGTATATGAATGACATGTGAATTATAGTGTCAGATATGGAGAAGATAAGACGTATGAAGGAGTAGTTATTAAAGGAGTTTGAAATGAAAGATTTGAGTATAGTAAAGAAAATTCTTGGCATGGGAATTAACAGAAATAAAAGTGCTAGTATACTGAAGTTGTTTCAAGCTAAGTATTTTTAAAAGGTGATGAAGAGATTCAACATGGGTAAGATAAAGCCAGTTTATACTCCCTTGGGTAGCCATTTTTAGTTATCTAAGGAATAATCATGTAAATCCAAAGTAGAATAAGAACAAATTGAGAGAACATTGTATGATTCTGTAGTTAGAAGTTTGATGTATGCTATACAACATGCATGACTCCACTTGGAGAGCATGCGATCATCTATCCTTAATAAATTATCAACCAATCTTTAAAGGCTTTATGTGATCATCTATCCTATATGGGGGATGATTGTATTTTGATTGTAAGCCTTATGATTTGTAGATTAATGATTCCTGCACTTGGAGTCATTAGTTTATAAATTCTTTAAAGATAAATAATCAAACTTCATCACTTAAAATTTTAAATAATAAAATTCAAATTCAAATAAGGTAAATAAAAAATTAAATATCCCATACTATCCTTAATAAAGAAACACTTCTAAACTCATGCAACTTAAACATTAAACTCCTATAGGATATACCAAAACCACAAAGCTTTCTTCACACACTTAGATGGTTTCTAGGACAACTAATTTTAGCCTAGGTTAGGTTGATGGTGTGAATTACTTGCCAGGTGTTTTGCTTGAAGAGTACCTATATTTATTTATTTATTTTTCAGCAATCTAAATGTTATACATTTTAATTTTTGTTAGTGCACTTAGGCTCTTTAAGAACTACTTTAGAAACATTAGGATATTACGTAACTGCTCTACACATTCTATATTTATAAATGCTTATTGCTTTTTATACAGTCCTTTATATTCCTTATAAGAGTCAAAGTACAATGTACCTAGGAGATATTGTATACATTTATCATTAATTATAAATGTAGTTTGTATATTGATCGAGCTCTACATCATCCTGAGTTATAAAAGAGTCAAACACACCAGCTTATACATGCAAGTGAGACTCTAAAAGATGATATCCTCTCCTTTGAAGGATAATCTCTTTTTGAATTTCATAGAAGACTTGGAGCCCGAAGACCTTAAGAATATGTATTTAATTCTATATATATGGTAAAACCTAGGTTTGTCATGGTGGACATAGCCACCTTTTATTCCTATAAAATCTAAATATGTTGTAAACATTCAAATCAATAATTGAATAAAATTTATTTCATATATACAATCTCTTTTATTTATATTATTTCATACATTACTTTTATAAGGGTGGCAGCTTACATTAGCGAGTAATAATTTTCCTAGATTTTTCTCGGTGTGCATGTTTTGGACTTTATATAAATATGTATACTAGTTCTAGGATGATGTAGTACAGGGTAATGTGATTCATGCATACACACATGCATCTTTTTATTTTTACTACATACGCTAAAGTCTAGGAAACTTTTATGCCCATTGTGGGCAAGGTAGCAAGGCCCTCATTGCACTTGGAGGATGCTACACTTTTCTTATTTGTATAGGGTCATTGTGCTGCAAAAATTTTCAAGAAATTTGGTAGTTAAAAAATTTAGTTAGGTAAATCTAAATAAGATAAAGTTTAGAGTTTTTAGTGAGTTGTCTCGTTAGCGTCATTTGAACTTAAGGTTAAAATTATTCATCTTGAGTCATTGATTTAAAGTTTGATATAATCATTTGATCTCTTAGGATAGAGCTGATCTTCTCGTACACTAAATCTAAGATGATTACTTATGTTTTAGGTTGTTAGCTGGCACCGCATTCCAAGCAAGCATAAACTTATAGGTATTTGTACACCTCAAATTCCTTTTTAGAATAAGAATAAAGAATGAAATATGTTTAGTAAAATTTAATTATATTTTTGAGGGAATGATTGATATTTTTAAAGATATATAAGGCAACTTTCTTATATTTTAAATTCAAAATGAGTCTAATCTCCACTTTAATCAAAAGTTTTCTCTTTGGAGATGTAATTGATAGTAGAGGCTTGCCTCTATAGGAACCCGAGATCCCAGCATAAAATAAACCCTGTCTTAGTTCGCTAAGAGAGGGGAAAAATCTTTAAAACATTGACTTAAGCTAATCCTGGGCTAGTTTTGTATTTGAAATGATAGGTGAATGTGAATTTTATCCTTAGGATATAATTTTTACATTTCCTATGTTGAATTTGAATACAAAAAAATCATTTTCTTTCATCAAGTCAAAAATGCAGTGTTAGTTTATCTTTCGAGATAATTAACATTAATTATGCAAATTTGTCAAAAAAAATATTAAATATAAAATCAGTGGTACATGAATTAATTTTGTCTACATTGATCCCTATATCTAATTCTCCTTCCACCATTACTCTCTCTTTGTCTTTTCTCTTCTTTCTTTCTACCCATTTCTTTTACTTTTTCTTCTTCCTCATTATATTCTTTATCCTCCTCACCATCCGTATTTCCCTTTATATCCCCATCTCTCTCTACCATATATATTCTCTACTCCCACTAAAAGCCCCCTCATAATCCTCACCTCATCTTCACCATCTCACCACCACAAAGCTCCCACCACCAACATCTCTTATTCTCCTCTCCACCAAGTCGACCATAAAACTTCCAAAAGTCCCCTAACTCCACCACCTCTCCCCTCTCATCTCTGTAAGAGATTTTTATCTCTCTAATATTTCCTCCAAACACCCTCATTCACTCCCTAAGACACTTCATCCACCAAAATCCCTACAACAACCTCTCTAAATTATATATATATATATATATATATATATATTTGTGTGTGTTTGCATATGTGTGTTGCTTTGCCTTGTTAAGCACATAGGTAAAATGCTTCATAAACCTAAAAATTTTGTAACCTATGATGATGCATTCAGTGTGGAAAGTGAAAACCTATGCATACATTTCTTATTGTGGTGGGTAGAAGCTCATTAGTAGAATTCATAATATTATGGTGAGGAAGAACATATACATACTTTTCATAGTGTTGTGAGTGGCGACTCGTTGGCAAAGTGTATGGTGCAGTAGGTGTATCAATGAGTGATGTGCTTGTCATTGCAGAGCAAATCCTCCATGCTTTTCTTAGAGTGGTAGTAGGAGCTCTGTTAGCAACTTTTGTGATGCAGATAGGTATTTTAGGTTAACCTAAAAATTTTCTTATAGGTACCTCTTTCACACACTTCTTGGCATGGTGGGATTAAAAACTTTGGGCTTTTTTATCACCCGACAGTGACCATATATGATTTTCTTAGCATGGTGGTTAGGCACAACCTCCTAAAATTTACCCTAAATAGGTGAGACATCAGTAGGCTAATGAAATTTAGATTGACATTTGAACTAAAAATATACACTATTAGGGGTCTTATGCTTGCACTACATGGAACTTAAATTTGCAAATGATCTAACTAAATTATGCAAACTAGAATTCAAATCAAATGCTTAATGAAATCAAGATGCAATCAACTATCAAAATAAAATAAGTATGAAGCAACTCTTCCTACTTAAAGGGAACATAATTTGTGAGCTCACTCAAGCAAGAAATAAAATTCTAGAACATTCCAAAACCCAAAAATCTAATCCAAGCTTGAATGAAACTGAAGTGAACTCAAATAAACTTTGGAGTACATAAAATGAGCTCTTACATCCACCATATAGTACAACATTTCATCCACAAACTGATGGATAATCTGAGAGGACTATTCAGGTGTTTGAATACCTTCTAAGATGATGTGTTTTAGACTTTGGTGATAGTTGGGAGGATCATGTACCTATGATTGAATTTTTTCTACAATAATAATTTATAGTCAAGTCTAGGTATTACTACATATAAAGTTATATATGGTAGGAAGGGCAGAATCCCTTTATCGTGAATAGATATAAGAGAACAGTGTCTGATTGGGCCATCTTTAGTTAATGATGTTATTTAAAAGATTCATATGATCAGGGATATGTTAAAATCCATATAGGATAGACAAAAATAGTAACATAATGCCATACAGAGTAGTAAAATTTGCATATGCAAAAATTAAATTGGTGAAAGAAAATACTAGATTTGGAAAATATAGAAAATTGAGTCCAAGGTATATGAAACCATTTGAAATAATAGAAAGAATTAGAAAATCTACTTATATGTTATAATTACCAGAGCATATGTTTGAAATTCATAATGTATTCTATGTGTCATCTCTAAGAAAATGGGTATCTAATTCAATACATTAAATGTTTGCATAAGAAGTTGAAATCTATCCAAATTTGAGTTATAGAGAGGAATCAGGAAATATTCTAGCAAAAAACATTAGAATATTAAGGAATAAATATATTCCGATAGTTAAAGTGTAGTGGAAGCATAGAATGGAAAGAGAAGTTACTTGGGAGAAAGATTCTGAGATGAGATAGCTACATCCCAATATATTTTATTAATCTGAGTTTGAAATGTTGAGGATGAAATTTTTTGAGGAGAGAAGAATCATAACACTTACTGAATCTATGTATAGTTTTACCTATTTTGATATGATCTAGTAAAGGTAACTCGTTAAATTTTAGTGTTTATCACCTTTTGCATGTGTCTATGAGTGTTATGCATATGTGTGAGTGTCTGAATCTGATGTAAAGCAAGTCCTGGGGGTCTATGTATATGTTTGGATAATCTTAATGAAAGTTCATGAGGGTTGTTAAACCCCAAAGAACTAGTCCCAAGGCTAACCAAGAGGGGGTGAAATGGTTATTTTAAAAATTCTTCAACAGAAATGAGAACGTAAAAACCCCTTGATGCGGAAGCAGATTAATTTCACAATAATTAAAATTTTTTATATTTCAACACAAAACAATTCACAGAAAAATGCGGAAATTAAATATGAAAAAGTAAATATAAAGAACACACCAAATTTATAGTGGTTCAGTCAACTTGACCTACGTCCACTCCTTGGAAACCCCCTTTCCAGGTATTTCACTAAAAGTAGTGTCTCTCCTTTTGCCCCCACAGTAAGGCGGAGAAGCTCTTACAAAATCTTTTCACCGATCCGATGAGGCAGAGTACCTTGAATCATTTTATTCCCTCCTAGAGTAGGTAGAGAACCTAGAAATCCTTTTACTCCCTTCTGAAGTAGGCAGAGAACCTTGGAATCCTTTTACTCCCTCCTGGAGTAGGCAGAGAATTTGGATATGATGCAGATGAAGATCTCCCAAAAGTCACCAAGGAACCAGACAAGCAACTTGATGAAGATGATGGAAACCTTTCTTGGAGCAACCTTTGTGAATCCCTCATAACTCCCACTCACAAGGACTTCTCTCTCTCCCAAACTCTCTCTATTCCTTCTCTAGCTTTCTCTTAGGAAGACTAAACAACAAAAAAGATTATCTCAAGGATAATATAGTTACTTAAATAGTGGGATTAAAAAAATTAAATTTTAAGAAATCCATCTTCTGGTCGTACCGTACGATACACATATCATACAGTACGATCAATGTAATTTAGAATCATCCAGGCAGTTCGTGTAGACGAACTGTTCAATTTTTAAACATTTTGTACACTACAATAAAAATGTCATATGGTTGGAACTGTACAAATTCCTTCTTTTCGTTTGGGAAAATCCTTGGGATGGCCAACTTCATATATTGTCAATCTTCTAGCACTTTGGACATTGTATGGTACGATCAATACAAAAATCATGGATTTCATTTGGTATGATCACTGGGATGATTAATTTTATACACAGGTAATCATACAGTATGGATTATATCATATAATATGATCAATCACAATAATTATCTATGATTTGATTGCCTAATATAAGAAAGATTTCAATTAGAGTGTACAGTACAAACCAAATTGTATGGTACAATAAGTATATTTAATATCTTTCTTAACCTCTGGCGGCTAGGGTTTTGATAGAGCATAATAGATTGTATAGTATGAATTAAAACTGTACAGTACAATACATGTATCATATAGTACGAAATATTTAAAAAAAAACTCTCCCAAAAACTATTTTTCTCTCTCTTCCTGTGTGTGTGCAAGGTTACTCATCAATGATATCCAACCAATTACATGATATGACTCAAGAAAGGAAAAAATACATAACAAATTGAAAATACAGACAGTAACCCTAATCTATCCAATCTTGAGCTGATTGGAACTGCAAGTGAATAGTAGACTGTAATCCTAAAACATTAGTACACACAGCACAAAATAAAAAATCACAAAGATAAAAGAAAGTAGTAACAAATATAATAATGTTTGTTCTCATCAAAATCATAGTGCTTCAACCAGGTTTGCAACACTTAAAATTTTCCCTTAGGGCACTAAGATGTAGGGTTTATGGGCATCATGGCTTTGAGCTCTCTGTCTTTTGGCTAAAATAATTAGAGTGCTATGGCATTAGTCACAGTTAATAAGTATCAATTTCCACTCATTTAAAATCCATTTTCTCATTTTAAGGTAGCCAGTTATAGAGAGAAAGGGGGGATTCAAGTGAGAGAAATATAAGGTTTGGGTTACTCTGGTCCACTTTCTACTATTGGCCCAGTTCTGAAAGTTATATGGCTCGAGATAAGTTAAATTCTTCCTATCTCAATTTTTAAAAATATAAAAAAATTAAGATTTTTATTTAAATTATAATAATATTAAGGAAAAACTATGATAACTTTGTACCCACAAAAATTTCACTCTCTAACCTTTTGTATGATGTAAATATGATAATTTTATACATTTACGTATTCTTCTAAATTTGTTTTTTGGAAATTTAAAAAGTGTATTATTTTATTAAATTAAAAAATAACTGATCCCAAAAAATAATACAAAAGTACAATTAAAGCTTTAAAATAATATTATGACAATCCTTGATAATCTGGTCCCATCTTGAAACTATGAATTTCTACTTAGTAGTTAATTCTATTGCCTGCCGATAAAGCCTTCTATGAAAATATAAATTTGGTTTTTTTTTACATTTCTTTTACTACAAAATGCAATAATGTATCATATTATCTACTTGAAATATGTGATTTTGAGGAGATCTAATGTGTGATGGAAGTTTTATTCATATGCTAAATACATAAGGAGTCATAAGGGCCTAAAATTTTGAATATCTGATATGTGCATTAGGAGTCAAAAGGGTCTATTTTTGATATACTAGCATGGGAGTCATAAGGGCCTACTTCTAATAGGAGGTATAAGGGTGTGAGAGAAATCTATTAATTTTTACTTAAATATAAAAAAATGCATATTTATCTACTTATAATGCACAATCTACTTTATTTTATATATCTGTAATTAATTTCACACTCAAGATAGTATATTTTTTTATGAAGTACTTTTACACTTAGTTAAATACAAAACAAGAAAATTATTTGAAAATTTAGATCGGTGAGTGTGGCCTGCTGTGGCTCACACCTATTCTGCCTTCTATTTAAGGTAAGAGGATAGGTAAAGATCCAGTTGAGTAGTTGAGCATTCAGAATCTAATCTGTGTGAGTTTGTATAGGTAATTTTTTAATTTTGTACAGTCATGGTTATTTTTTTTATTAGTTCTTTTTTAGCTTGTAGCCATATATTATAGGGTAAATGTTGCATATATATTTGATGATAAATGAATTGAAAAGAAACTTATAGATAAGTTTAATATATTCTACTTATTAAAGTTAATTAAAAGCTCTGTTATCTAATTCAAATTTTAATAGGAAGAAATATGAAATTTTCTAAAATTTAGATCGTGAGCTTGGCTGATCCCAATTAAATACGATATGACATGTCTATCTATGGGTCATATCAAGTTGGATTGTGGCATTTTATCAAGCCAAGTTAGTCACCTTGGAGGGAACAAAGTGAGAGAAAGTAGAGAGAGAAGTTCCACGTTTATAGCTAGAGAAACTATTTTTCAAATTTCCTTTTCGCGTGTTTTCAGGCGCAACCGATCACAGCGGAAGGCCGCCGGCAACCATTGGCTGGTGGATCATTCGACGTCCGGCGTCCTTCCTCATCAGCTTGGAGTTTTTCAAGATTAGCTGCTGGCTCGTCTTCGCTAGCATTTGGTGATTTAGAAATCCTTCTGGATGCGAAAGCTAGGTTCAAGAATGACCGTCCCTTGATTATTAATGAAGGTGGGTTATTGATGTCTAAGAAATTAGTAGAAGTTCTGGGGAAAGGGAAAAGTGTCTTAGCCGACGACGTGATTAGAAGTCCTGTGAAAACTGTTGTTACCCAAGATGCTATTGGTGGATTCAGGAATGATTTTGGTGCATCATCCTCTTCTAGATCGAAGATGAGATGGAGCGAAGTGGTTGACCCAATCCAAGGCGGTAGTGGTGTTGTTGGAGCTGTACAGGATGCGGTTTCTAAATCAAACCACAGCAAATGTCTTAATGTAGAGTGGTTGCCAGAGAAGAAGATTTCAGATGGCGGAAAAGCTGTTGTGCCAAGTAGCCCATGCGAAGACCTCTCAGGTGCAGACTTGGAGAAGGTTCGTTGCATTGAATCAAGGGATCTGGGTAACTGTAATTCTAAGGAACAGCTGAATGCACCCGTTCAAAAGATGTCCACTATTCTATCGAATGCTTGGAGTAAGAAAGCAAATATTAGAGTTGTAGACTTAAATCTTGGAGAAGGGTTTATTGAGAATGGTTATGTAGTTAAATTACATGCTCAAAATGAACTGGACAACTCTAATAAACTGCAGAAATCACTGGTCATCAAAGTCTTTGCAGAAAATGTGCCCTTTCATATCATTAGTTTGGAGTTAAGGAGTCAATGGGCCTCATTTGGAAATTTTCACTTGACCTTGCTTGGGATGGGATGGGTTCTTTATGCTTTTAATGAGCCAGAACCTATGGATTTTGTGTTAACAAGTGGACCTTGGTATGTCGTTGGTAATATAATTGGAATTGATAGGTGGTCACCTTCTTTTTCGCCTTCTTCTCTGAAAGGGCTCACTGCACCTATTTGGATCCGTATGCCAAATCTCCCACTTCAATGTTGGGATGAAATTAATGTGAGTAGGATCGCTTCCATGGTGGGAATCCCTTATCTTATTGATGGAAACATGTTTCAATGGGGGAGAAGAGAATTTGCAAGAATTTGTGTGCGAGTCAAGCTTGACAGCCAGTTACGTTTGGGAGTATGGGTGGAAGGTAGCTTAGATAAATTCTTTCAGTGTATTGAATACGAGAGGTTGCCTACTTTTTGTTTCAGTTGTGGGAAGATAGGGCATCTTAAAGATAATTGCTTAAAAAATGGCTTAGGAGCTTCCCAAGTTCACGAGCATAAGGAAAGCTTAGCTGGGAAGGTGGTTTCGGAGATCCCTGAAAGAAGGATGGGTGATGTTGTTGTCGACACAAGAGATGGTTATGGACCTTGGTTCCATGTCAACTATGGGAAGAGAAGGTTGAGAAGGAGGAATATTGAACCACGTTAAGTGAATGTGGATGTATTGAAGGAGGTGGCAGGTTTTCTTATCCCAACTGCTGTGAAGGTGCCACATGCTGCTGCAAGAGTTCTTTCTTATGATGTGCTAGATGTGGGAGGGATTGCTTCAAGTTCTCTGCCTGGAGGGCGGACTGCTGAGGAAGTTCCAACTGATGAGAATCTGAAGCAGTTATCGGAAGAGGCATTGAGGAGGGTATGTTATCAACCTCTTGTGATATTCTTAATAATGTTAATAAGTTTCAAGTATTAAATGCAATTATTGAGGAAGGGGAGATAGTTGATGTGGTTGGTTACCCTGCCCCTTCTGTTGTCAAAGAAGAAAGAGAGACTGGTGGTTTAGGGAAGTCAGGCTTTGACTTGAAGGTTGAATTGGGGCTTAATGAAGATGGCTCGTCAAATGTTAAGAGGAAAGGGGTTAAAAACTGAGAGGGCTGGGTCATGTAAATGTGGCAACTATAAGCAGGAGATTGGATGGTGATTTAAAAGGTAAAGTTGGGGGCTCTTCCCCTCTTATCCATTAATGTCTTCGATATTGTTTTGGAATTTTAGAGGAGCTAGGAAATGTAAAGCTTCTTTATATCTAAAAGAAGTGGCGAAGCAGCATGGTGTTTTTTTTTTGTAGGTTTGTTGGAAACTAAGCTGAAATCTTTTTGCGATAGAGATGCCATTTCACTGATTGGTGGTGGCTGGGACTACTTTCATGTCCCGTCGGTGGGATTGTGTAGTGGTATCTTAGTGATGTGGAAGAGTATCATAGCTTCTTTCAGAATGTTGGAATCTTCTTCTCAGACTATAGTAGGGCGAGTTGGATGTTCTTAACAAAGGAAGATGGAGAATTGCTACCATCTATGGAAATAAGGATGTTTATAAGAGAAGGCGTTTGTGGGAGAAGTTGGAAGCTTTTTCTAGAATTGACTATCCATTGGTGTTGGGAGGTGACTTCAATTGCTTACTAGCTAAAGAAGACAAGAGAGGTGGGAGGAGATTAATGTTTTCACAGGGTCCTAAGGAAATGAAAGCTTTCTTAACTAATAATGACCTCCATGAGGTTCGTTGTATTGGGCCAAAGTTTACATGGTGTAATAACAAATCCGGAGCTGATCGGATACTGGAGAGACTGGACAGGTGTTTTGTGAACTCAGCAGCCTTAAACTTGCCTCATCATATGGTGGTTAGGCACCTCCCAAGAGTGGCATAGGATCATTGTCCGATCTTGTTAAATCTGGTGGAAATTTCCTCTATGTGTAAAAGACCCTTTAAGTTTGAGGATGTTCGGGCCTCCTACTCGGCGTCGGCTGCAGTGGTTAAAAATTCTTGGAAGATAAAAGCTGCTGGGAACTCTTCTCAAATTCTTAATTATAAGTTGAAGAAAGCTTTGAAGGCATTGTTTTACTGGAGTAAAGCAAAATTCAAAAACTTAAATTAGCAGAAGGAGGTACTGAAGAGGGAAATCTTGGAGCTTCAATCTTTAGAAGCTGAAATTGGGCACCTTTTGGTTGACGAGATGTTAAGGTAAAGGCGAATGAGTTGAACTCCATTTTAGCTCGGCAGGCAACATGCGACAGTTAAGTGGATGGTAGAAGGTGATTGTAACTCAAGATTTTTTCAATCTTTTGCTAGTGCAAGGTGGAATTCTAACTTTATTTTCAGTTTGAAGGATGAAGATGGGTGAATGGTGGAGAACCAATACCAGGTAGAGGAAGTTCTGCTCCAATTCTTCAAGATGAAATGGTGTGAGAGAAGTTGAGTTTTGGAAGGATGGCCCACCCCGTGGAAATGTCTAGAGGCCGATGATATAGAGTTTTTGAATAACAAGTTCTTCTTAGAGGAAGTAGGGGATGTGATCAAGCATGCCGGGGGTTTCATTGATCCAGGGAAGGATGGTATTACTTATTCCTTCATCAAAAGCTACTGGTCCATTATTAAGGAAGACTTCTGGAAGGCGTTGCATAGTTTTTTTAACATGGCTGGAATGTGTGATGAATGGAAGGAGATGCTTATTGTATTGATTCCTAAGGTGACTAATCCTCTTTCTCCTACTGATTTCAGGCCATTAGCTTATGTAACACTATTTATAAAGTTGCTACCAAGGTTCTGTTAAATAGACTGGCTTGTATTATTCCTAAATTGATCTCTAATGAGCAGGCAGCATTTCTGAAAGGGAGATCTCTTTCTGATCATGTTCATATAGCTCAAGAGGTGTTTCATAAATTTAGGTATTCTAAAGCTTCAAATGGTTTAGCTTCTTTTAAAATTGACATGAACAGGCATATGACTCCTTGGGCTGGCTGACTCTGCGTAAAGCTTTAGATTATTTTGGGTTTTCTTCTATGTTTTCTAAGCTTATCATGGATTGTGTTCAGAATCCTGCCTTTTCTTTGTTAATCAATGATAATCCGCCTGATTGGATTTATGCTAAAAGCGGATTTAGGTAGTGATGCCCCTTGTCTCCTTATTTATTCATTATTTGGTCTCAGCTCTTGTCTAACGCTTTCTTTAGAAAGGACTCTCTTGGTATCCAGGTTAGTTCGTATGGACCTAGGATCTCGCATCTGCTGTATGCAGATGACGTTATGATCTTTTCTGAAGCAAAATTGGACAAGGTGAAAGAGGTCAAATACATTCTGGAGGAGTTTTGTAGTTGGACTGGTCAAAAGATTAATGTCATAAAATCTGGGATCCTCTTTGGCAAAGCAGTTAGAAGAAGAAGAAGGAGAGCTATAACCAACATTATGGGCTTTAAGAGAGTCAAGGAGTTCAAATACCTGGGTGTTAAAACGGCTTTGAGAAGGCTAGCAAAACTGGATTTTCAATTCATCATTGATAATGTTTTAAGGAAGCTGAATACTAGGGGAGGCCAATTCATTTCCTTGGCTGGCAGGATCACATTGGTGAAGACAGTATTACTCTCTTATCCTACCTTCCATTAGACTCTTTCTCTGATTCCTAAAGGAGTTTTAGATGAGATCGATAAGCTTCGTAGGAGCTTTATCTAGAACAAGATGAATGGAGGGGTTGGACTTCATTATGTGAGTTGGAATATAATGTGTAGGCCTTTGGATAGTGGGGGACGTGTATTGCACTCATGCTTTAGTAGAGTTGGTCCTTTAAGGGCTAAACTGGCTTGGAGGTATGTTTAAAATGAGGAGTCCTTATTGTATAAAGTTCTTTATCCAAAATATGGCTCTCTTTGGAATTATGATGGTGGGAGGAGTTTTGGGTCAGCTGCTTGGAGACTGATAACTAATGGTGGAAGTTTCTCAAACCGATTGTGAGATGGTGCATTGCAAATGGGGATACTATTGATATCCTGAAAGATATCTGGATCTTGGACAAAAGCATTAACAGGTGGCCAACAGTTGTCAAGGCTCAAGATTACAGTGGTTGGACGGTGAACATGTTTATTTCCAAAGGTAGGTGGAACATCTCTGCGTTACAGGAATGTTTTGGAGATGACCTTGTGGATTTGTTAGTAAAGTTAATATCGATCCTACCTTACAGGAAGACCAACTGGAATTTATTCATAAGCAATCCGGGAAGTCCATCTCTGCACTGGCGGCTGCTGCAGTGGAGGATGACTATACAGGTTCTAAATTTTGGGGTTGGTTGAAGAAGGCTAAGCTGAATTCTTGGATAGAGAACTTCTGGTGGAGGATCTTTAATCAGGCTTTACCAACCTTCCAATTCCTTTCCTATAGAAGAGCTGCAAGATTTAGAAAGATGTCCAAGAGGC